>PVLD010012246.1:0-61304 GCA_004027595.1 Dinomys branickii | reverse complement strand
GGGGGGGGGGGGGGGTTCTGAGTGGGATCCCGGAGCGCTGCCCGGTTTGGCGTAGTTTGTCCCAGTAGCATGTTTTCTGTCGGGTTCAGGAGCTGAAGCTGTTCTTCCCTCCGCACTCGCTCTCTCGGCTGGTCGTCTTCTTCCCGGAAGTCCTCATTTCTGTCTTCATGTTGCTATATTTCATTGTTTGGGTGGTAATCCTCTGGGAGGTTCTCCCTCTGCTGCCTACCCGGTCGCCATCTTCCTGGAAGTCCCTCCCAGGCCTTTTGAATCTGGGTGGAAGCCTCTTTAACCTCAGAACTCTTGTATTTTCCTTGCACCTAAAGCCAGGGCCACGTGGATGATGCCAAGGCCTGCTGCCACCTGGAGCAGTAGCCAAACTTTCCTCTCTCTTGGCCACAGGGGTCGAGTGCCTGGATCGCTGGGCACACTGAATCCAATTTTGAGGAACAGATTCTCTATGCTGCCTCCATTCTGGAACCTGGTGCAGCCGCTGCCACAATTCTGGAACATGGTGCTCTTTAGCTTCCTTCTCAAGGCAAAGTCTTTCACCTTTGCAGTTTTGAGACTGTAAAGGTTGGAGACTTGGCCTGAGCAGGCCATCTTTTCCATTCTCTTGTTTCTTCTCAGCATTACAGAGCTCCTCAGCCTTATCTTTGAAATCCACAGTTTTACTGGAACTTCCTTTCTGGCCAAACTCAACATTTTAAATCATCCTGCTGGGCTCTTTGCTCTTGATTATCAATATAAATCTGGCTAAAAGCCCCCAACAATAGCCATGCCACTGCCCCAACATTCGACTGCCTTGAAATTTCTTTTGCCAGATCAATCAGTTTGCTGCTGCCCTTAATCTCAGTCTTAGGCAAAGTCTCTGGAAATGAACAAAATGCAGACAAACTTCCTGCCAAGCCATAACATACATCATCTGGAGTCCAACAACCAATGCAGTCCTTCCCAACAGAAACATCCCAAACCTGGTCTTTACTGGTGGGGTTTCTATCAGCCTTCTGGTCTTCTGAGCTCTGACCAGAATCTCCCAGACAGAACAACCGAAGTTGTTCTAGTGCATCTCTTTTAGGTGACATCTCCAAACCTTTCCAAACTCTTCCCACAAGCCATTTCCAAAGGCTCTTGAACCACATGGTCAGGTATAGTCACAGCAATGACCCCACTCCTGGTACCAAATTCTGTCTTGGTTACTTTTTTCTCGTTGCTGAGACAAAATACCCAACACCCAAAATGAAGGAAGGAAAGGTTTATTTAGCTTACAGTTTGTGGAGGTTTTAGTCCATACTTGGCTGCTTCAGAGGCAGAGTGGCACATGGCAGAGGGCAAACTGTTCAGGGCAGCAAACAACCAGCAAATGTGGGAAATTGCAGGCAAGCAGCCTCTTTCTCTCCTCTACCTTGTAAACAGCCTGCCCCCACCCAGGGGGTGTGTAGCTCTCACAGTCTCCATGCCCTCCTCTTCCACAGGCTCAGGATGTATATAAAGTAAGCACCCTGGCTTCCTGCTGAATCACATAGTTAACCTTTTAAACTTCCCAAATTAACACAATAAACAACATCCCAAAAGGGTAAGGGCATGCCCTTTTCACCCCAAAATCTACAACTGCTGAGTCACTCAGCTAAACCTCCAGACTCCCCAAGTTGACACAATGTATCAACCGTAACACTAGCCCACTGAGCTTGAAAGAATTTTGATGAGACAAAGTCAACATCCTCAGCTACTGTGTTATCTTTCTTTGAGGCACCAGGATTTCACAGACCATTCACTGCTCTCCACTCTGGCTGTTCGCTAGGGATTAGGCTGGTCATAAGCCAACAGTGGATCTCACCACAAATTACACAGGCCCCGGATAGACTCTCATTTTATTTAAAGCCAATTTATTAATATTAATCACTGCCTGCTCTGCACCACGTCAAACTGGTCTGCCACAGTGAAGTTCAATGTAAAGACTCTAGGTTCAATGCCCAGTATTGTCAAAAAAAAAAAAAAAAACTGTAACCTGACTGTACGTAAAATGACCAATACAGACCTCAGTAGAGTCTTGCAAAATACAGAGATCCAAAGAATCCTCTGAGTAAAACACAGGAAGAGGCACTGCTGCATCCTGAAAAAGAATCTGCTGAAAACCTGAGAATCATGTTGCAGCTAATCCTTAGGCAAAGACCATGCACTGAAACCCCACTCCTTGCCAGGTCAGGAATCACACTGTGGGTGACTGATAGAACTGAGACCCACACGGAACCAGACCAGACCTTCTGCATGAGAGAAGTCTTTATTGGGCGGGGAGTAGCAGGAACCTAGCAGACCAAGGCAGCCCCTGAGCTGAGCAAAGCCTGGGCTTTTAAGCTCTTTTTCGGGGGATGTGGGGAGAAGGGGTAGGAGGTGTCCACAGGCCAGAATATCCTGAGTGGGGAGGGTTCTGCAGACCAAAACAGCCCGAGGGGCAGGAGTTGCTTGCAGGTCAGAACAACCTGAGCAGGATGGGTCGCCGAAAAGAATGAGGGTGGGACTGGCTTTTGTGGCTGAGGGGAACTGAAGTGGAACAGGTAAGGGAAGGAAAGAAATATTGAGTTAAAGTTCTCCCATGAGGGCGCTGGCTGCCTTGTCACTTATCAGTGACCAGGCAGCAGCTGCAGCCAAAGCAGGTAAGAAAGGAGTTGTGGTCAAAACGCCCGGGATAGGGAGGAAAGGAAAGAAGGCAGCCAACACTAAGCAGCAGAAGACTTTGGGGAAAAGCTCACAACTGCCAAGACACCAAGAGCGGGAAAGAAACCTGCTACAGAAGAAAAGAAGCCACTGTCTAAACTCTAACTGTGTAGACTCTGTTCGTTCTGTAAATGTCTCTTAATTTTGGATAGTTTATTTTGAAGAAAGCCCTGATCAAAGAGGCAGTGAGGGAAAAAAAAGAACAAAGATCTCCTAAGTTAAATAAGAGGAAGAATGTTGGAATTTTTATAACACTATTCACTCAAGTGAATGATATTCAGAAACAGGCAGGTGTGAAGCAATAAAGAAATGATCTTACAATTTGTTTTGCTGCAAAATGGTCCCACCATGTGAAGCCTAATTGCTGCTTTCTATCAAGCACTTGCCATATGTCAGATACTGTGCATGCATTATCTTTACTTGGGAGGTAGACATGCTTTGTTCCCAGTTACGATAAAGGAGGTGAGTTTCTGAATGGTTTGCCACTGTTGCCTGTGGTTACAATTTGCAATGCCGGTGTGTTCACTTTCCATCACTAAAACAAAATATGAGGTAAACAACTTACAAAGGGAAAAGGTTGCTTTCAGCTCACAGTTTCAGAGTGTCCAGCACATGGTCAGTTGGCCCATTCCTTTGGGCCTGTGGCATACCATGGTGAGAGCATGTGGTGGAGAAAATGGGCTAACAGCCCCAGAAGGAACCAGAAAGGGCAAGGAAAGGCCTGGGGCTCCATGCCCCTTCCAGACCACGTCCCCAGTGACCTCACTTCTTCCTGCACACCCCACTCTTAAAAGGTCCACTTCCTCCCACTGGCACAGTCCTGGGGGCCCTAGGGGACATCCAAGACCACACTGTAGCAGCTGGCTTCAGATCCAGCATTGACTTCCAAGCTATATTTTCCACCCGACAATAGTTTCTTGTCATGCATCCTCTTACTGCGACAGTGGGATCTGGCACTGCAGGAGGAAACGTCTATCCCAAGTGACATTGTAACCCCACCCAGCTTTCAGCGAGATTGAACTGGTTCTCCTCTCCATTGCCTGATATTTCACCTTTGAGCAGCACTGTCAGAACTCTTTCCTTTGTCAGGTCTCAAACAGCTGCTCTCAAATCGCTTTCTTTCCAAGCCACAAAACAGGTTCCCAAAGTGGAATTCAAATTGAGTCTTGAGATGTGTAATACTGCATTGGTTTTTTTATCTAATAATCATCCATCCCACCTACTCACTGGACTCTGGCTACATCAATACTCATTATGTTATTTAGAGAAAAAAAGTACTTGAGCAGAAACAATCTATGATGTCTTGCCTGCGCACTAACAAAGATGGATGAGACGAAGGTCAATACATTAGTTTTGGCAGGTAGGTGTTTAATTGTACTTGGCATCTGTACAGAATCTCCACTCTGTAAGTGGCAACATGGCTGTAGGGTCCCCGTGACACACCACTAGTGTTCAGTGAAATACAGATCCTACACTCTGCTGGTATTGGTCAATGTTGCCCCAAAAAAAACACGATTTAGGAAATGGTTGATGGAGGGAAAGACCCTCCTACTTACTCCCTTCACCATAATATTCCTCAGAAACAAAACAGAACCTTAAAGCAGAGTCTGCAGAGTTAGTGGGCTTCTTGTGAATTTTAGATAGGAGAGCTGGAAAATGCTAAATATCAAAGCAAACAGCACATGGCCATTATTCTGCTGTAGTAAAAGTCCAAAGCAGTTGTAAAAGGATCCCATGAAGTCATTAAAAATTAAGTAACAGGGGGGATTGCAAGGTCAAATCCCTCCTGAGCAATTTAGCAAGACCTTGTCTCAAAATAAAAAGTTTAAAAGGGGTTTGGGGATGTAACATTGGTATAGCACCCCTGGGTTTAATCCCCAGGAACACAAAACAAACAAACATAGAATTGGTCAGTGGAAGTGCTGAAGCCAACAGACAGCTTGCGACAGTGGAAAGAGATGCCGTGGGCACACGATTCACGTTGCTGTTGGTGTTGCCGTCAGTGTTGCTGTTGGTGTTGCCGTCGGTGTTGCTGTTGGTGTTGCCGTCGGTGTTGCTGTTGGTGTTGTTCCTATTGCTGTTGTTGTTGCTGCTGTTGTTGTTATTGTTCTTGTTTAGAAGGAAGTTGAGACAGGGTCTCACTGTCTAGTTCAGGCTGACCTTGAGCTCACTGTGTAGGTCCAGACTGGCCTGGAACTCAGAGCCATCCTTCTGCCTCAGCCTCCTGAGTGCTAGGATTATAGTCAAGCACCACCCCTCCCAGCGTAAGATTAACTTTTGAAACCAGCTTTGCTGCTTTTCCGCCTGGATGTCAATGAGCAAGTCATTTCTCCTTCCTCCTCCTCTTTCTCCTCTTCCTCCTCCTTTTCCTTCTCTTTCTTCTTTTTCTCCTTAATACATGTTTGCAGTACGTCACGTTTATGTTCATTTTAGGGGTGGGAATATGCACCTAACATGCCTTCTTTTATTCCCCTTCCCCTCCCGCATCCTAGATCTCCTTCCCATTTGCCAAGGATCTCCCTTTTCCTACTGTCTATCTTTCCTTTGTTTTTAAATAATGTATACTTCAGACCTCTCATGTAAGATAAATTATTCAGTATTTGTGTGTGTTACTTTCCTTAACATTATAGTCTCCTGCATCCATTTTCCTACAAATGACTTAAATGTATCCTTCTTAATGGCAGAATAGTACTCCATTGTGCAAGTTAGCATTACCCTGATTCCAAAACCAGACTGAAATAGAAAAGCACAAGCCAATCATTTAAATGAACACAGATGCAAAACTCCTCAACAAGATACTGGCTAACAGAAGGCAACAAATCATCAAGAAGATCACACACCATGACCAAATAGGCTTCATCCTAGGGATTCAAGGATGGTTTAACATGTGCAATTCAGTAAGTATAGTACTGCATGATACAGCTAGAAGGGAGGGCAAAAATCACACGATCATCTTAATAGATGCAAAAAAAAAAAAAAAGCCTTTGCCAAAAACTAACATCCATTCATGGTGAGAAAAACCCAAAGTGAAATCTTTCTGAAGCCTGCTCACCTCATTCTAGGTTATTTATAATACCTAACCCAGTGTAAGTACTACGGAAATAGCTGTATTGTTTAGGGTTAATGACAGAACCTGTGCATATTTGTCAGCAAATTATTCCCAAATATTTCTGATTCATGTTTGGTTGAATTCTCAAATGCAGAAAATGTGGGAATGGGGGCTGTAAATACATTAGAATACCTGATTTAAATGATATTTATCATTAACCTGAAAAAGGCTTTCATTGTCACAGAGAGCCAGGAGGAGAGAAGCGTCACATTCTCCATGCAGACAATGGATATGATTTTTACTCCTGAGCATGTTTCAGCTAGATGTGGCTGGAACACTGATTGATGCCTGGTAAGCAAAAGGAGGGCGCAGTGTGCTGAGTCTGTTTCACCATTATGCATCAGGATGAACAGTATATTAGCAGCTGGGCCCAGAATTTCTCTTGCTGAGGGAACCATTTTTGTTTTGGGAAATCCTTCATGAGCAGCAGCGAAGTAGAAGGTGAAACTCTGATGACCCAGGACAGCAGGAATCAAGGCAACAAACAAGAGCGCTGAACTTGCAGCACGAGCTGGAATTTGCAAGTGAGAGGGAGACCTAAGAGCAGAGGGCTGAGCCACACAGAAGTTGGTAAAAGCCTAGATTTCAGAAGTGGCTGAAGGATTTCTGAAGAGAAAGAGCTAACAATGCATTTTCAGTTGTCTGAGTTGGATATAAATCTCCCTGCTGTCTTCAGTATTCAGTAAATCATTGCTCTCATACATGAATGCGCTGAGACTGCCTAGTTCAGCAAAAGCAAGAGTCTGAGGCCAAAGGTGACCTTGAGAACATGAGCCCCTCGGGAAGCTGTGGGAATCTTAACACTCTGAAAGGGGCTGCCTTGATTGGCAAGATAAAAGCCCTGATCCCCTGCTGACCCCTGAGTTCCTTGTGCCAGTTCAGTCTGTCCACTGCTCTCTTGGGAGAGCTTTGAAATTCATGAGGAAAGCAAAAAAAAATAGTCACTGTGTCTTAGTTACTTCCTCATTGCTGAAACACAGTGCTGGACACCCACAAGTTAAAGGAGGAGAAGCTCACAGCTTGTAGAAGTTTCAGTCCATAGTCAGCTGGCTCCAGGGCAGAGGGCCTGGCAGAGGAGAAACAGTCCATGGCAGGGCAGGCAAGAAGCAGAGCCTTCCTTCTTTCCCTTTTTATTCATCCAGGCTGCAAAGCTATTGGTTGGTGCCACTCACATCCAGGGTAGGTCTTCCATCATCCACACCCAGAGCTGTGCTAAACCAATCAGTGAAATACTCCTATTCAATATTATGATCCAATATTACACACCCATGATCCAGTCACTCCTAAAAGCCCCACCTTTGAGCACATGAGGCTGTGCGGGGGGGGGGGGGGGGATCTAGATAGAATCCGTAACACAGTGTTCTGGCTTGTGTACTTCTGTCCTCCCCAGACTTGTGCGCTGACCCCTGCCAGTCAATGGGATAGCATGAGGAGGTGGGGTCTCAGGGTGCTAGTTAGAGCTAGATGAGGTCATGCGGGGGGAGTTTGTGTCCTTATAAGAAGAGAATGTGTGTGTGTGTGTGTGTGTGTGTGTGTGTGTGTACCATGGAAGGCCATCTGAGGTTACAACTAGAAAGAAAACCTTCACCCAAAACCTAACCAACCCAGCATTGTTTAGTCCCTTACCACACCCTCCCTGTCCTTTCTCTACCCCCTTGTGCTTGGTGCCATTCTCCCTCCCATGAGTCTGCCTTTTTCTCCTACCATCTCTGCTTTGTTTAGCTCTTATTTATTTATGTTTTTAGGTTTGTCACATCAGAGTTCTCAAATTCCATCCCTTTTCCTGCTAAGGGCATGACTTCATTCCTCATCACAGCTGAACAGCATTCCATTACACACAGATACCACAATTTGGACTTTAACCTGGCCCTGAAGGCCATTCAAGGTCAGCCCTCTACTTCCTATCCTGTCTCTTCCCGTTCAGCGCGTCTCATTCTTTCTTGTTTGTCTTTCCCAGGTGCAGTCTTCCAGTGTCCTGTTTACATTTATTGAATTAACATTTCCAAGTCTAATCACGCGGCCCCTGGGTTCAGCTTCTCCCTGCTCAATCAGGCAAAGACTGTATCAGTTTCCTAGGGCTGTGTCTTGGTTACTTTTCTCTCGTTGCTGAGACAAAATACCTAACACCCAAAATGAAGGAAGGAAAGATTTATTTAGCTTACAGTTTGTGGAGGTTTCAGACCATACTTGGCTGGCTCAGAGGCAGAGTGGCACATGGCAGAGGGCAAATGTTCATGGCAGCAGAGCACAGCAAAGACAAGCAGCAAAAGGGGGGAATGGCTGCAAGCAGCCTCTTCTCTTCCCTTCATTGTAAAAAGGCTACCTCCACCCAGGGGGTGTGAACCTCTCACATAACCTCCTTGCCCTCCTCTTCCACAGGCTCAGGATGTATACAAAGTAAGCACCTTAGCTTCCTTCTGAGTCACTCAGCTAAACCTCTAGACTCCCCAAGCTAACACAACGTATCAACCATAACAGGCTGCCACAATGAAGAGCCATGGAAGGAGTGGCTTACACAGCAGAAATCAATTCTCTCCCAGTTCTGGCAACCAGAAGTCCACAGTCAAGGCGCTGGTGGGGTAAATTCTTCCAGGAGGCTCTGAAGGTGAGTCTGCTCCTTGCGTCTTTCCTGGCTCTGGGTAACTGTCAGCATTTCTCTTGTGTTTGTTTGCTTGTTTGATTGAATTTTAATTTTTGTTCCGTGTGTTAGTGAGTGTTTGCAGCGCACACTTACACTCGCCCTGAGAAGCTGGAGTGTGTACCTAACACATAGCTCATTCTGTGTCGCCCCCTCCTGCCTCCCCCCCCCACCCCTGTTCCCGGCTTCCCTTCCCGTTTGCGGAAGACCCAGATCCCCTCTCTACCTTTTATTTTATCTTTAAAGTCTCACACTCTGGGTCCCTCATGCAAGAGACATTACACAGTGTTCACACTTGTGTGTCTCATTTATTTTGCTTAATATTATCGTCTCAAGGTGCACCCATGTTCCTACAAATGACTCAAATATATTCTTCCTTAGAGCAGATTAGTACCCCATTGTGTGCAAAAAATATTCTCTTTCTTGATTCAACTGTGGACGGACATATAGGCCACTTGGAAGATTAAATGATTATGAGTTGTGCTACTTTAAGCGGATGTGCATGTATCACTGTGAAATCATGTCTTCAGCTCCTTTGGGATGATCCCCAGAGGTACAATAGCTGGGCTGAGGTGAATTTCTAGTTTCTTTTTGAGGAATCTCCATACTTATTTCCATAGTGAATGCACTAGTTTCCAGTCCCACCAAAATATGAAAGGACTCCCCCCCACACACAGCCTTACCAGCATGTGTTATTATCTGTGATCTTGGTGATAGCCATTCTTTCTAGAGTAGGATGGAATATTGGTTTTATCTTCATTTGCATTTTTGTAGGGACCAGGGATGTTGAACATTTTTTCATGTATTTATTGGCCATTTGTACTTTTTGTGAAAATTGTGTATTCATTTCAGTTGCTCATATTTTGGTTGGGTCTTTAAATTTGGGAATTTTTTTTTTAGCTTTTTATATATTCTACCTATTAGTTCCTTTGTCTGAGGAGTAGCTGGCAAAATCTTTTCCCAATCCGCAGGTTATCTCTTCGCTTTGTTGGTTGTTTCCATTTTTGTGCAGCAGCTTTTTAAAATTGATATAATACAATTTGTTGATTCCTGATGCTCTTTCTTGTGCAACTGGGGTTCTGTTCTAAAAGTCCTTGCCTATGCCTGTGTCTTCTCCAAGAGTTTTGATTATTTTATCTTATAACAGATTACATGCTTTTATTTTACTATTTAGATCTTTGATATATTTTGACTTTAGTATATGGTGAGAGGTATGGGTCTAGGTACAATGTTCTGCATGTGGAGAGCCAGTTTTCCCAAACCATTTACTAAAGAGGCTGCCTTTCCTCCAGTGCATGGTGTTGGGCCCTTTTATCAAAGGTCAGATGGCTGAATGTTCCTGGGTTTTTTCTGCATCCTGTTCTGTTCTATTGAGCCACATGAGTGTTTTGATCCACCATTCTGCTTTTAATCACTGTAGCTTTGTAATGCAATGTGTAATCTGGGACGGTGATTTTCCTGCTATGCCCTTGTCGCCCAGGATTGCTTTTGCTGTTCTGGCTCTCCTCTGGTTCCATGTGAATTTTAGGATTCTTTTTTCTCATTCCGTGAAGAACTATGTTGGGATTTTGATTGAGACTGCATTAAATTTCTATAGTTTTAGAAGTATGGTCATTTTGACAATGTTGGTTCCACGTATCCAGAAACAAGGGGCATCTCTCCATTTTCTGATGTCCTCTCCTGCCTCCTTTTAGAGTACTGTAGTTTTCTCTGTGGAGGCCTTGCATTTCCTTTGTTAGGTTAACTCCTAAGTATTATAAATTTATTGATACTATTGTGAATGGCATTAGTTTCCTAATTTCTTCCTCAGTTGGCTCATTATCGATGTACAGGAATGCTATTGAATTTTGAGTGTTGATTCTGTACCCTACTGCCTTACTTAATTTGTTTATTAGTGCTCGGAGTCTTTTGCTGAGATGTTCAGGTCTGTGTGAAGGATCATGTCATCTGTGAATAAGAATAGTTTGACTTCTTCCTTTCTTGTACATTTCCCTTTTTGCCCATTTCTTCCTGATTGTTCCAGCTAAAGTTGTGAGTGCTATATTGAATAGGACAGAGAGAATGAACATCTTTATTTTGTTCCTAATTTTTCAGAAAAACTCAGTTTTTCCCCTATTTAATATTACAGCAATAAATTGTTCATAAATTGTTTTTATCAGATTGAGATAATGTCCTCCTATATGTATTTTCTTCTGTTGTTTTTTTTTATCATGAACAAGCTTTGCATTTTGTCAGAGGATTTTTCTGTGTCAATGGAAATGTTCATATGATTTTTGCCTTTGATTCTACTTATGTAGTACATTCTATGTATTTACTTCATATGATGAACTATCCTTAAAGCACTCTTTGCCATACACTTTATTTTTCTATCAGTGTTGAAAGATAGTTTTGCAGGATTTATCAGTCTGGGTTGGAAGTTGTTTCCTTGGAGGGCTTGAAACCCTTCACTCCAAGCCTTCCTGGCCTTTACTGTTGGTTTGTGTTGCAAAGTCTGCTGTAATTCTAGTGGATTTACCTGTATCAGTGATTTGTTGCATTTCTCTAACACCTTTTAAGATTCTGTTTTTTGTGTTGGACTTCTGGGATTTTTAACTCTGATGTGTCTCAGAGAAACCATCTCTGACCTTGGCTATTTGATGTTCTATGTGCCTCACTTATCTGTATGCTAAATTCTTTCCCTATACCTGGAAATCCTTCTCTATTATTAGCTCTGTAAACAGGTTACTAATCCAAATTAAGCTTAAATTTCTCTGAAATTCTTTTTGAGGAGATTTCTTTTTTTTGAGACAGGATCTCACTCTGTAGCCCAGGCTGGCCTCAAACTTGCAGCAATCCTCCTGCCTCAGCCTCCTGGGTGCTGGAATTCCAGGTATGCACCACTACACCCAGCTTGTCAGCAATTCTTTTTTTTTTTTTTTTTTTTTTTTTTTTTTTTTTTTTTTTTTTTTTTTTTTTGCGGTACTGGGGATCGAACTCAGGACCCTGCGCTTGCTAGGCAAGCGCTTATTCCACTGAGCTATATCCCCAGCCCATTGTCAGCAATTCTTGATCCTCCTGTCTTATGAATACACAACCTCAATCTCTGCTTATCTTCAGATAGCCTCTCTCTCTCTCTCTTTCTGTGTTTCTCTCTCTGTCTCTGTCTCTCTCTGTCTCTCTCTCTCTCTTCTCTCTTTCCCTCTCTCTCTTTCTCCCCTTTCCTTGATAAGTCAGTGAATTTGGGGCCCATGGTAATCTAGGATGATCCTATCTCAATATCCTTCTTAATTACATCTGCAAAGACTCTTACTCAAAAGAAGGTCATGTTCTGAGGCTTTCTGAGGGACATATTACTGAACGCATACTCTAGGAGTTTGGGGTAAATGTTTTATGTCATTACAGCTCCAGAGTACCTGTTATGATTTGGATCTTGAAGTCCCCAAATACCACATGTTGAAAGCTTGGTCATAGCCCGTGGCACTGCTGGGACACAGGCCTAAAAGGTGAGACCTAGTGAAAGGAAGTAGGGTCGCTGGCAGTGTGCCATGGGAGCCTACCCTTCCTCCCGCCATCTTTACTTCCTGGCCACCGTCAGGTGAGCAGACTCCTCCGCTGTTCACTTCAGCCCTAATGTACTGCTGCATTTCAGGACCAGATGGGCTTGTGTAACCGTAGACTGAACCCTCTGAAACCACAGACCACAATAAACCCCTCCTCTTTAGGATAATTATTTCGAGTACTTTGTCATAGTGACAGAAAGATAACAATGGCCTTCCTTCTTTCTTGATTTAAAAAATTTTTTGAAATCTTTGTCAGCCAGGCATGCTGACACACCCTTGTAATCCTAGGACCCAAGAGGCTGAGACAGAAGGATCTAGTGTCTGAAACCAGTTGTGCCTATCCTGTCTCAAGAAACAAGGACAAGCACAAACCAAAAAAACTAACAAAAAGTCTTCATCAATGTGTCAGAAACTTTCCCTTATTTTTAAATTTTAGTTTTGCATTTGTTTTATATTAAAGAACAGAATGTGTTTCCTTTTCTACTCACCACTTATTTCCTCATCTGTGAATAACCTACTATTTCTATGTCTAGCATACGATTTCTGCTAAAGTCTTGATACAAATATGTAGAGGCTGTTTATATATTAAGGCTACTGGCATTTGTGGCAATGTTTTGCCCTAGTTTTTGGTTTATTTCTCCTTACTGTTATTTTCTAGATAAAAATCTGAGAAATGTTTTGTGTAGACCTGAGACTGAGCCCAGGGCCTTTGCACTGAGCTACATCCACAGCACTTTTATTTTGAGACAGAGTCTCTCTGTGTCACTCAGGCTCAGCTCAAACTTGTGATTGTCCTGCTTCAGTCTCCTGAGTGCTAGGATTACAAGTATGTGTCATCCTGCTGGGCTTCATGTCCCAGGTTTAAAGCAACAATAAAGGGCCACGCATAGTGGCACATGCCTATAATCCAAGCAGTGGGGAGGCTGAGACAGGAGGATTGCTGCAAATTTGAGGCAAGCCTGGCTATATAGTGAGTCCAAGGCCAGTGTGAACTGCATAGTGAGACCCTGTCTCAAAAAGACAAAAAATAAAGTAACAATAATCCAACAGATATTTTAGGTTGCCAATTCGTGCAGTTATCAAAGAACTTCTTATGGATCATGAGTCCGTGCGCTGTTGCTAGGATGGGCTCAGTGAAGGAGCCACTGTGGTCAATAACAAGAAGCCGGACTGTGCCCGGGTGGCCCGCACTCAGTCCTGGCTTCCCTGCCCCTGAGACATGTGGTTGGGTGGAGGCGCTTCGTTTGCATGAACTCAGCTTACCTGTGTGAAGAACAGAAGGTTAACTTTCTCTCAGTGGGAACAGGAAGGTCAGATGAGATAGTGATTACTAAAGAGCCTGCGCTGGGAATGTCGCTCAGTGGTAGAGCACCTGCCTAAGAATTCACAAGACCCAGATTTGATCCCCAGCATCAAAAACAGAAGAGAAGAAAATAAAGTACCAGCCAGAGCTGCACCCAGTGGTTGTTCAACATCAGTTCCCGTTGTCTTCCCTCCCCTGGGGTCAGATGCACACTCTACAGGCGACCCCTTTCACTTCTAAGAAACTTTTAAAGCTGCTTGTGCTGGCTCTTGTCTGCACTCTGGGAAGCTGAGGCAGAAAGATTGCAGGTTTAAGCCCAGCCTGGGCAACTTCGTGACTTAGCAAAAAATTGTACGGGGGGGGGGAGTAATTTGTGCCAAACCTGCAGCTGCAGTAACCACAGCTCCAGCTTCAGTTCTTACGGTGTTTCCCTTGGCCAAAAACGCATCGGGTCCTCTTCCAGTTCCAAGCACTGAACACACGGTGGCGAGGCAGAGCCGCCAGAAGCATGCACCTGATGTCCGCGCCCAGTGTGGTAACGCTGCATGGGGCGGTCAGCGCATTCTGTGTCACTACACGGACCCACACAGCAACACACGCTGGAACTGATGGAACTGTCCCGCCAGCAGTCTCCCCAAAGGGATGGCAGATCGGGCATCATGCCAGCTGATGTAACACTAAATTGGGTCAAGAGCCAATCATAATTGATGCAAAGTAAAAGTACTGCGTATCCATTAAAATATGGTATGTTGAAGCAATAAAGTACAATGGAAACCTTAAAACAAATTTTAAAGGGCTGACGATATAGCTCGGAATGAAAGACCTGAACTCAATCCCCAGTCTCGAAAAAAACCAATTGTTTTTAACCCTCAACAGCTGAAATCTAGCTGGGTATGGTGGCACATACCTATAACGTCAGCACTCAAGAGACTGAGAGGCAGGAGGATTTGAGTTTCAAGGTCAGTCTGGGCAATTTAGATCCTGTCTCCAAAAAATAAAAAGGGCTGGGGATGTAGCTCAGTGCGAAAGTGCTGGGTTTAATCCCCAGTACCACAAAACAAAAACAAACAACTGAGGAAGAAAGAGGGTAGGGGAAGGGACCAAAAAGAATTTGGAAAGGCTTATAAACCAGAAAATGGATGTGTTTGAAAAAATCACCTCAATTATTAAATTGATGAATGCAGTTTAAAGGTTAGCCAATACTCCTGAACCTGGAAACTTAGCAATGTGGTGAAATGGTCCCAAATTTTTTTAAAAGTGTAAAGGGCTGGAGATGCAGCTCAGCGCAAAGGCCTTGGGTTCAATCCCCAGGTAGCCAAACAGTCCTGTTCATTGACGCGTCTCTCCCGGGGCTCCGGCGCGGGCATGGTAAGCTGAGACGCAGAAGGGAACAAGCGGAGCGCGACCTGACGGTCCCACAGTCACCTGCAGACGGTGTGTTCGTTACCCGTGGAGGCCTCGCCCCTCCCCAGTAAGTCAGTGCGTGGCTCAGAGCAGAGGACACCAGGGAAAGCCCGCGAGGGAAAACCCCAGCGCCCCGCCCGGATCGCTTCGGGACACACGCCCGGGCCGCGCCTGCGAGCGCGGAGCGCCACCCCGTGTCCGTGTCGGTGTCCGCAGCTTCCTGCGCCTGGTCCCGTGGCCTAATCTGGAGGAGCCGAGCCGCGCAGCCTCCCCGGAGCCTGCGACCGCTGCGTGCAAAGCGCTCAGCCGAAGGCGGCTGGGATCTCAGGGCGGAAGCCTGCAGGCGGAGGGTCAGAAACCCTCACCCCCGGCGGCGGTGAGGGGATGCGCCGCCTGCAGGTGCTTGGCCGCCGAGTGCAGCCGAGGCCCGAGGCCGGGGACTGTGGATCTACCTGCGTGCACGGTGGTCGCTCCATAAAGGTTGACTGCTAGGCCAAAGCCATTCCGTGTCAGGGTGCGGTGGCTCACACCTGGAACATCAGCACTGGGGAGGCTAAGGCAGGAGGATTGCCACAAGTTCAAGGCCAGCCTGGACTACATAGTGAGACCCTGTCTGAAAAAGACAAAACTTTAATATACTTTGTAAGTTCAGCATTTCAAATGAAAAGTTTTCCGTGCATTATTTTTTCTTAATTCCTACATAATTTCTAATTTGCCTTTATTTAGGCAGTTTTTATGTGTGTTCCTGGTTTAAGTCATTTAACTTTCTGATCCCTCTCATGATCCTCGGACTGTAGCTATTGCTTTTCAATTTTGAGCCACCACTTACTGAATTTTATCATTATAATCCTTTCCTTCATGCTTCTCTGCCTGCTCTCTCAGTATCATTAAAACCCTCGTGTAAACTGACCTGGCTCGGCTGCCCCTGGGGCTTCCTGTCTGAAGTCAGCTTCAGGATTTTATATGCAGTGAGGGTTGTGGAAAACTTCTGATTTGACTTCCTGATGATTTTGAGTTTTACTTCATTGAAATTGGAATTTAATTTAATTTAAATTCTAATTTCTTTAGGACTTTTAAATGAAAATGTAAAGCTTAATTCACTTAAATCTAATTTAAATAATTACAATATATAGTTAAATGTATTAAATTTTAGTTTGAATGTACTATTAAAATTATTTTGTTTCAAACTGGACGCGGTGGTGTATGCCTGTATAATCACAGCACTTAGGAGGCTGAGGCAGGAAGATCGCCAAGAGTTCAAGGACAACCTGGGATACATAGCAAGACCTTGCCTCAAAAAAAAAAAAAGGTTTTTTTTGTAAACAATATTGCCAAAAATTTTCTAAATATATTTCTAACCTATCATTTGAGAATCTGACAAAATAATATTAAAAATATTTGTGTTCTGAAAAAAAAATCCAGGGCCTTGTATATGCTAAGCACATGCTCTACCACCAAGCTGCACCCCCAGCAGAAATGACATTTTAAAACTTACAAAAAGAAGTCAAATATGTCTGGAATCAATATTATCACATGGAATGCAAAACATCTAGATTGACCATTGTAAAATGTCTCATCTATGGATTTCCTCTTAGAATCTTTAGCTTATTTGGGGCGATTTTTTTGATGTACTCACTTGAGGATTTGCTCAGAACCTCATCGTTACTAAATGAAATTGAACATTTCTGTCAATGCCGTTGAGTCCAGCCAGGAGCTCTGGTAAAGGTGGTGGTTTGTTGTATAGGAAATTTGCAGAGCGGCTCTCTCAGGGGCGCGCAGATACTGGAAGTGGCCGCTGAAACGGCAGAGGGCGCCAAAGAGTCACGATACCCAGCACGGCCACGTTTTACCTATGCACTAGGGAGCTGCGTTGGTACATCTCGGTACTGTCCATTTTCTGTTGTTATAGTGAATAACCTCATGAAATTTCAAAGTGACTCAAACTGCTAATCTAGATTATCACTCAAAAGCAGACTGTTATCTTAATTCTACTTGCAAAAAATATAAAGCAAAACTAAGACTCTGAAGAGAGAATTCGGAGGAGACCGGCAGCAGGGGCTCACCCTGTTCCAGAACGTGAGTCATTCTCCACTGTTCTTCCCCCCGGAGGAACTTTGCCAGCTGTGCCCTTGGCCTGATCAGTGCTCCTGGGGCTGGAAAGACACAAACTGAGAAGAAATAACCCATTCTGACCCCGCCGCTGCTCGGGTCAAGCATATCTTTTCTCTCCCACAATTCTCATGCATAATTGCTATTGAGGAGAAGCCCGATCCCTTTAGGTTTACCGAGCCCACAGACCCTTTCACAGTGAAGCGTCAACGTGCAACTGGAGACACTAGGATTCTAGGGAAAGTTCCAGGAGAAAGGATTCTCTGAACGGAGTTCAGAGAAGGGAAGGAAATATACCCGAAGCATTCAAGAATAACTGCTGGGTGGCCCAGGAATCAAATACAAGACCTACCTAAGGAGGAAAGTTGACACAGGCACTAGGGGGGAGGGAGGGCGAAGCACAGCGACGTGTGTGTGTGTCGTTGCACGTGGTCGGCACCCGCACCTGGACGGAAGGAGGTATATTCAGGGCTTTGAGCGTCATCAGGTTCCCTCCTTCTGCCACCTTGGGGGCAGTTACTCTGGGCATCGTTGGGAAGGTGCATGCAGGGTTGGCCTGGGCTGAGCAGAAAGCATCTTTTTGAAACTTAATTTAAAATAGCTAACAGCGCACAATGGTCACAGGCAATCTGGGAAGCTGGCGCGTGTACATCACACATCTCATTCCTTCTCATGCCCGCTTCTCCTCCCTTCCCTCCCCCAATCGGTTTCAATCGGAAATATCTCTCAACCGCTCCGTCCCTCTTTCCCTTTAATTCTTTTCTCATGGACGTTTGGGGGCGCCACCGAGCCGGACAAGGCCGACCAAGCTGGTGCAGAGCGTGGCACCGTGGGAGAGGAAAGCCCTCTTCGGCTGTCCTGCCTTGCTGTGGTCTCCTGCGCTGCCTCTCTTCGCGTCCTGAGCCCCCTCGTCGCTTTAGGAAAGGGGCTGCAGCGACAGAAGGGAGTCCCACAGCTGCCAGGTCGGGGACCCTCGCTAAACGGGACAAAGCCAGAATGTCCAGGGCTGCGGCTGAGCTCAGGGGTGCAGCTCTCACCTAGCGTGGGAGGGGCCCGAGCTCCAGCCACGATTCCCCCAAATCAAAGCCCACCATACCTAGAAAGCTTTCTAAAAACATTATTTAAGTTCTTTTACCATTAATGGTTGGTAATGTTGGGGCAGTCAACGATAGGAAGGTTCTCTTCAAAACAAATGTCCCTACAATTTTAAAAATGGAGTAAATTTGAGTCGGGCGTGGTGGCCCGTACCTATAATCCAGCACTGGGGAGACTGAAGTAGAACGATCAGTTCAAGCACAAGGCCAGCATGCACTACAAAGTGAGACCCTATCTCATAAAACAAACCAAAAAAATGTAGTAAACGTAAAGAAAAAATTAAATAAATATTAGGAGGCTACTATGGATACTCTGTTTTTGGTTTCTTTTTGAGATGGGATCTCACTCTGTAGTTCAGGCTGCCCTTGAACTCACTATGTAGCCCAGGCTGGCCTGAAACTCGCGGTGATCCTCCTGCCTCCGCCTCCCGAGTGCTAGGATTACAGGCGTGCACCACCATGCTTGGCTTACTGCAGATTTTTTTAAATTTTTACTGCATCTGGTTCATTTCACTCAACATTATATTCTCCAGGGGTATCCATTTTCCCACCAATGTCTCAGATTTGTCATTCTTTATAGCCGAGTAGTATTCCACTATATATGGGTAACACATTTTCTTTATGGTATCATCTGTGGAGGGCTGTACAGGCCACCTCCAGGACTGAGCTATTCTGAGCTGTGCTGCTGTAAACACTGGTGTGCGTGTATCACTGCGGTATGATGCCTTGAGCTTTTGGAGATGGTACCCAGCAGGGGTGACCAGGAGGGTGCAGAATTGCTGATGTCATTTCTTTGAGAAGTGCCCACACGGATTCCCATAGCAGTTGTACAAGTCCATATTCCTACCAACAGTGGGGATATTCTTAACATGCTGTGGAAATAACTGAGGTTTAAGGCACCATTGCAGTTGGCATCAGGCACCTCAACACCCTTCTAACTCACACTAAGGCCCAGTATGTGCCCGAGACCAAGGGCGTCTCCACACCTTCCAACCCTCACTTGGTGGCCGCCAGGGGGCGCTCCTGCTCCGAGCCCCAGGTTGCTTCCATCCCAGCTTGCTGTCTGGTCTCATGCTCATTTCATGGGTCGCTTCTGTCTCCTGGGCAGGCTCATCCTCTTCCCCACCCGTGTGTGTGTGTGTGTGTGTGTGTGTGTGTGTGTGTGTGTGGCTGCTGCCGCCTCCCTTCTCCTGGCCTACACCTGCTCAACCTTAAAATAGGAGCTCAGTACCACTCCCTCGGGACGTCCACACCCAAGCCCCTAGACCTGAACCCCTGGACCTCGCCTGTGTCGCTGCAGTCTGCTCCCCGTCATCTGCTGTTCCCCTGCACTGCAAGCTCCCACCCCGAGCCAGGACTTCTCTGCTGTCTGTGCGGAAGCTGCGGGCGCCCGGCTGGTTGGGGAGAGACCAGCGCACAGCGGAGGCTGGAGGGCGACCGAGTGCTGTGAAGCCAGCATAGTCACTGTAATGGCCCAAGTACCCAGCTGCTTGCTAGACTGACCCCATGCTTGACCCCTGATTCACCTCGAAGAGCTAAAATCCATGTACGGTAACATAATTGCTGTTTAAAGTTTCCTTGCTCTTTCTCGGAAAGAACTCAAAGAGCATTGCCCGTCCCTGCCAGAAACAGGACAGTTACCCAAGCATCACGTACCAGCTACACACCTGTCTTCATCATAGTTTTTGTCTTTATAAGCCCTGCATACAATGGGCTCGGGGCTCTCACTTCTCAGCCTTGAAACAGAGGCATAAGTGGGGGCCATTGGGCTCAACTATTAAAAGCACTACTAAATTCTAATTTGGCTGTTTGGGAGTTTATTGTTCATGGACCCTCTCATTTGGGGGCTCTTCCATCTGGGATCCCTTCGGGGGTCTCTAGACTCCCAACCGTCTCTTTGAGACAGTAATTCCTCAGGGGGAACACCGAGAGATGTTCCTTGCCCCTGAGGAACTCTTTGTTTCAAAGTGACACCAAATTCACCCGGATGCAAGATCAGTAAACGTCGTCTGGATACCGGTAAGACTAGTTCTTGCTTGTTGGGGCGCCCCTTGGGGGTCCTTGGAGAGGTTGGACACAACATTAGACTCTCCAGGAACTGACCCTAGACTAAGACGTTGGCTAGGGCTTGATTATTGAAATTTGATCTCGGCCAGTGGAGGTCTCCTCCGACTGGATTGTCTTGTCTCTTCTCTGTCTTGTTTGTGAGTGCATTAACATTTTGTCAAAATGGGTCAGTCTGCTTCTGCTTCTATGTCACCCCTGCCATGTGTTCTTAACCATTTTAAGGATTTCAGGCAAAGAGCAAAAGGATGTGGAGAACCAGTTTTTTTCACAGGAGAATTGCGCACCTTTTGTGAGCTAAGATAACCTCACTTGGGGTCTCATGGCCCCCAGAGAACACATTTAACTTTTTTACCTCTCAACAGGTTCGAAAAGTTGTCTTTAAAACTCCTGGGAACCCTGACCAAGTAACGTACAACCAGGTTTGGGTTGATCTAATCTTAGACACCCCTCCATGGCTCCAAAAATACAATTCACACAGGTGGGGGTGCTCCATGGAGCCAAAGAATAAATTTATTGCCGTGGCCAAGCCAACCCCCCCCCCAAGACCTGCGTCTCCTCCCCAACCCAACTCCCGGTCTCCTCCTCCGCTCCTTCACCCTCTGCTCCCCTCCTTCCCTTGCGGGAGACTGAACTCATCTCTCTCCTAGAATCTGTTTTCTTTACCCAGCAGCCCGCATGGGGTGATTGCCAACAGCCCCTTCAGACTCTCTTCACGTCAGAAGAGCGCGAACGCATCCGTGCCCTGGGACGCAGACTGGCCCTGGGACCTGACGGAAGCCCTAGCACTGACCTGGACCTACTGAACTTCGTGTTCCCTCTCTCCCGCCCCTCCTGGGATCCCAGTGATGACCGAGGTAAGGGGGCTATAGATCAGTGTCGCCAGACTCTTCTGGCTGCCCTTAAGGCAGCAGCCTGGAAGCCTACCAATTTGTCTAAAGTTACAGAGGTAAGCATGAGGAGTCTCTGTCTGCTTTCTTGGAGCACCTCCTAGAAACATACTGGATTTATACTCCTATAGATCCGGAGGCACCTGAGAATTGATGCACCTTAAACCTTGAGTTCATTACTCAATCAACCCCAGAAATTAGGAAAAAGTTACAAAGATTAAAAGGATTTAAGGGAGTGCCATTATCTCAGCTGGTAGAAGTGGCCCAAAGGTCTTTAACAATAGAAAAGACCCATGTGAACTGAATAAGAAAATGGCCAAGGTTCTTACTGCCCTAAAAAAAAGAAAAAAAAATTTCTAGGGGTCTTAGGCTACTGCCGATTGTGGATTTTGGGATTTGCGGAATTGGCCCAACTGCTACATGCCTCCACAGGGGGAAACCCCTCAGAGACTCTAATCTGGATGGAGACAGAAGAACAAGTCTTTCAAAAATTAAAATCAGCACTGGTGAGTGCTCCAGCCCTGGTTCTGTCTGACCTGACTAAACCCTTTCAACTGTATGTGCCAGAGAGTCAAGGCATTGCAAAGGGAGTACTAACTCAGTACTAACTCAGTTTCCCTAGCCAACATCTTAGTCTAGGGTCGGTTCCTGGAGAGTCTAATGTTGTGTCCAACCTCTCCAAGGACCCCCAAGGGGTACCCCAACAAGCAAGAACTAGTCTTGCCGGTATCCAGACGATGTTTACTGATCTCGCATCCAGGGTGAATTTGGTGTCACTTTGAAACAAAGAGGCTTGTGGCCTACTAGACACCACTGCCTCTGGATGGCCAAATTGCCTATGGGCCATTGCAGTCACAGCCCTCCTGACCAAGGAGGCAAACAAATTGACGTTTTGACAGAAGCTTCAAATTGTGGCTCCACATACAGTCGAAACTCTGTTGCGATCCCCACCAGACAGATGGCTATCCAATGCCCGCATTGTCCAGTACCAGGCATTGTTGTTGGATCCTGATCATATTGAGTTCCTGTCCACTACAGCCTTAAACCCAGCCATCCTCCTGCCAGATGATGACCCACGAGTGCCTCTACACAATTGTGTAGACATCATAGACGCCACCTCCAGCCTGCAAGAGGACCTGACAGACGTCCCGCTCAACAACCCTGATGCCACCCTTTTCACTGATGGCAGCAGCTACCTATATCAAGGCAGCCAAGTGACGGGTGCCGCTGTGACCACCAAGACTGAGGCAATATGGGCCCAAGCACTGGGGTCTGGATTCTCTGCCCAAAGAGCTGAATTGATAGCTGTGATTCAAGCTTTAAGATGGGGATCTAATAAAATCATAAATGTGTACACTGATAGTCGATATGCTTTTGCAGCTGTACATGTACATAGAGCTGTTTATCAGGAAAGAGGACTCTTAACTACAGGGGGAAATAAAATAAAAAATGCCTCCGAGATCCTAGATCTTCTAGCTGCTCTCTGGCTCCCCAAAAAGGTGGCAATCATACACTGTTGGGGACATGAAAAAGAAGATTCCCCTGTTGCCAGAGGAAATGCCTTTCCCGACCAAACAGCAAGAGCTATCGCCCTAAAACCAGTGGGGCCAATAACAGAAAAGCTCCTCCCTGTGCTTCCTCTTCTGCTCTTGCCTAGGTTGTCATATTCAGATTCAGACTTGAGGCTAGCACAACAGTTAAAGGCAAAGCCTTCACCTCCAGAAAACTGGCTCATGCTCCCAGATAAGAGGATTCTTATCCCAGAGACACTTGGACCTCACCTCGTCCAAGAGACTCACCAAGCTACACATTTGGGGGACTCCAAACTGGCAAAGCTTTTTCGAGAATGATATTTTATTCCCAAACTGTCACAGCTGACAAAGGCTTCTAGCCTCAAATGCCCAC
This sequence comes from Dinomys branickii, assembly GCA_004027595.1. NCBI lineage: Eukaryota > Metazoa > Chordata > Mammalia > Rodentia > Dinomyidae > Dinomys > Dinomys branickii. The sequence continues at coordinate 38,534 of PVLD010012246.1, read as the reverse complement.
AGTGCATCTGAGTGAACCCCAAGCAGGCACCCCAAGACTCGCGAGTCCGACAAGGAAGACTGTACCCCGGAGACCAGTGGAAATTGGACTTTAATGAGATAGGATTAGACAAATACCTCTTAGTTTTCATAGACACCTTCACTGGCTGGACAGAAGCTTTTCCTACCTGGACTGAGTCTGCTGTTTTTGTGGCCAAAAAGCTTCTACATGAGATAGTGCCCAGATTCGGCCTGCCCTTATCTCTGGGGTCTGACAATGGCCCGGCTTTCATAGCTCAAGTGACCCAAAATCTAACTACAGCTTTGGAGATTAATTGGAAATTACATTGTGCCTACCGACCTCAAAGTTCAGGACAAGTAGAAAGAATGAACAGAACTATAAAGGAAACCATCACTAAAATAGCTTTAGAGTCTGGCGAAAACTGGGTGAGTCTCCTTCCTTTTGCCCTTCTGCAAGCGCGGTGTACTCTCTTAATCCTGGGAATCACTCCCTTTGAGGCCATGTACGGGCAACCCCCTCCTTTGGTTCCTCATCTCCGTGATGACAAGCTGGCAGCTAACACTAACGGAGAACTTATTAAGTCCCTACAGGCCCTTCAGCCTTTCCTCCAGTCCACTCATCATCTGTTCTGAGAACATCAAGCGGTTCCTGAAAAGCCCGGCGACACTTTTGCAGTTCAATCTGGAGCTTGGGCACACCAACAGCTGTCACAGTCACCGACAAGAGTCACTAGATTCACCATTCTCATGTTAAGACTGTTCCTGTGGAACCAGAAGACACAGCTAAGTGTACTATTACAAAAACCTGTTCTGACCCTCAGCGGTTTACAAAGAAAAGGCACTTATGTTAAGACTAAAACTTATAACTTATCAAAATCTCCCTATGCTAACATCTGTACCAATGTAATTGATAATGTAAATCAAACCTACTCCCCCAGCTTACATCTAGAAGCTCCTCGCAGAACTTGGTTTGCTTGTACTGCTGGCATAACACCACGTATATTTTATCAAGTTGCTGTACAGAGACCCCCAGAACTATGTGTCCTATGTCACATTTTCCCCCAAGTGCTTTATTATTCTGGGGAGAGTGGTAGACAACATTTGGCCCTGATAGGTTTGCTTAGAGTCAAGAGAGCAAACCCTGTCCTTATACCAGCATCACTGGGCATAGGCATGGCTGGGTCAGCTGCACTGGGGACAGCTGCTCTGGTTACTTCTGATCAAAATTATAGAGAACTAAGTCAACAGATAGACCAGGATTTAGACACTTTAAAACAGTCAGTCAATAAACTAGAGGAATCTCTTGGGTCATTGGCTAAAATGGTTTTGCAAAATGAAAGAGGTTTAGACCTACGTTTTCTAAAAACAAGGGGGATTATGTCTAGCACTAGGAAAAACTTGTTGTTTCTATACCTACCATTCCGGAGTAATCAGAAAAAGTTTAGGCCAATTAAGAGACTACAAGAGAGAGATAAACAGAGGAGACAAAAACAAAATTGATTCCAAAATTTGTTTTCGACCTCCCCGTGGTTAACCACCCTTATAACAGCTTTAGCTGGACCACTAATGCTATTACTTATAGCGATTACAGTTGGTCCCTGCATTATAAAGTGTTTGCTAAGATATATTCAGGGGAGGATTCAATCTGTCATACTGATGATACTCCGAACTAGGTACAAAAACCTCCCCAATGAGGATATAGCTGATGAATCTATGATTTGATTCATTAACAAAAACCAGTGGGGAATGTAATGGCCCAAGTACCCAGCTGCTTGCTGGACTGACCCCATACTTGACCCCTGATTCACCTCGAACAACTAAAATCCATGTACGGTAACATAATTACTGTTTAAAGGTTCCTTGCTCTTTCTCAGAAAGAACTCACAGAACATTGCCCGTCCCTGCCAGAAACAGAACAGTTACCCAAGCGTAACGTCCCTGCTACACACCTGTATTCATTGTGGTTTTTTGTCTTTACAAGCCCTGCATACAATGCGCTCGGGGCTCTCACTTCTCAGCCTTGAAACAGAGGCGTGAGTGGGGGCCATTGGGCTCAACTATTAAAAGCGCTACTAAATTCTAATTTGGCTGTTTGGGAGTTCATTGTTCACAGACCCGTCTCAGTCACCTCCTTTCTTGCGGACAGAAATCTGCAGCTTAGTGACGAGAGGTAATGCCAGAGTGGGAGAACTGAGTGGTGGCTGACTGGGCAGCACAGGCTGCACCCCGGGCAGCAGCGCTTGCCATGGCAGCCTCCTCCAATCCCCAGAAATGCTGTGCACGGCTCCCCTGCGAAACCACCGGCACCTGCCATTTCCCTGAGTCAGGCAGACCCTGTGTGCAGCAGATACTTAAAACAATAGAAGACTTCGGCCCTTGGAGAAAGAAGCTTGATTCCTGACAGGTCTGGCAGTGCTCTTTTAACCCCAGCACTCTGGGAGGCTGAGGCAGGAGGACCACAAATTTGTGCCCAGCCTAGGCACTTAATAAGAAAGATCCTGCCTCCAAATAAAAAAGAAACGGGGGTAGGTGGGGGTGTAGCTCCATGCAAAGCTCCTAGGCTTCCCATTGCCCGTTTAGAAAAAGCTTGATCCTCCTTTTTGGCTGCTTCCAGGAACGCAGGCCAGTTTCCAGGCTGTGTTCACATTAGACTTCCTCTGTCTCCGCTGTGTGGAAGGGTCAGTAAGCCCAGAAGGGCTGCTGAGGACCAGGCATCAATTTTACCCAGGGCACAGGGAGGGGTGGGACAGAAGAACACATGCAAGGTTGAAGGGGACAGAGCTGTCCGGCTCTGGCCCTGGCGGGGCGCTGGGAAGCAGCCTGTCCCTCCTGCCAGCCAGCAACCTGGAAACAACCGCTCAGCCACAGTCTGAGCCGCTGTGCCTTGGTGCTCTGGGCTGCAGCCTGAGAACCGTGGCTGCAAGCCCTGTCCCTTGCACTTGGGGAACCCACAGGCTGTTCTGATGGGGGCTCTGGGATCCTTCAGCATTGGGAAGTCTGCTTGGACAGTCTCGTCCCCGGCTGCTTGGGGCCATGATTCAGGAAGAGTTTTACCAGGAAGGCCATGGTTCTGTTGTAAACCGGCTCTCTAGAATATAAAGCATTATATCACGAGGGCTTTGGTACACACGGTCATAGGCTCAGACCTCACCAGCCGTGGGAACCCGAGCACTTGACTAACTCTCTGAGCTTCCCGTATCTTCCTTTGTGCTCCCGGAAGCGTTACATAAGAAAATAGATTAACCATCCCAGCACCTACATGCACACGCTCCGGGGGTGTCACCTCGAGACTTGCACACGATAAACTTCACAAGTAAAGACAATGCAAAGATGACGAAGGTTGGGTGGACCCTGGGCCTCAGGGCCTGAATGCCGTGTCCAGGGCTAAGCCCTGCTTTCCTGGCTGTGGGGTTACTGCAGTGGGTGGTGAATGGTGGCAGGAAGCACATTGTGGTTTAAGAATTAAAGAGCAGAGCCGGGAGTGGTGGCGCATGTCTATAATCCCAGCACTCAGGAGGCTGAGGCAGGAGGATCTTTGCAAGTTCGAGATCAGCCTGGGCTACAAAGTGAGCTCAAGGCCGGCCTGAACTGCATAGTGTAACCCTATCTCAAAAAGACAAAAAAAGGAAATAAAGAGCAAAGAGTAGCACCTAGGAGGCTAAGTAAGGTGGGAGGCTCACCATGAGTTCAAAGCCAGCCTGGGCTACATAATGAGGGCAAGACCAGCCTGAATTATGTAGTGAGACCATCTCTCTCTTTCTCTCTCTCTCTCTCTCTCTCTCTCACACACACACACACACACACACTGCAGCTGCGCTACCTCCCCACTCAAGGCCTGGCCTGAAAGACAGCTTTTATTGGGCAGGGTACCCCACCATTCACTTAGGTAAATACAAAGTCATGGGCAACTGCAGATATCTTGGCACATCTGTCAGAAGCTGGGAGGAAAAAAGAAACTGATCTGGGGAGAACAACTGGGAAGGAGCGGGAATACGGACAGCCATGAGGGCTGGGCTGTAACTCCATGCCGGCCCCCGTGCCGGGCACACACAAGGCCGTGGGTTTGTTCCCCAGCCCCACAAACACCAAACAAATAAAAGAGACACAGATGTGAAGTGAGAGTTTTCAGCCATCACCTGCTGGAGCCCCTGGAGCACATTCACACAGAGAAGGTGCTACAGATCCAATGCGAGGATTTGGCCGCTGACTTTGGCCACTGGCCACCTACCCTACCCAGGGCAGAGACAGTGAGGGCACCGAGGGGCATCCATGGCAGCAGGGACGGAGGCCAGGCCTGGGTCCAGTGGTGGAGGCGCCCACTCCTGGGCTCACCCAGTTGCTACTCCTGTTACTAGCCAGTCACTGGGTACCCAGACCTTGGGGACATCAGCCTCAGTTCACTCCTGGAAGGAGCTGCGGGTCTTGAGTCCAGTGAGCATGTGTTCCGGGTATGAGTTTACCTCTCCTACCCGCAAGGCCTCAGGCAACACTGCTCTGCAGTGGGTGTTTTCCAGGTCAGCAATTTACGTGCAGATAAATCCACTTTGCTTTCCTAGAACATGCACGATGTGCCCAGCTTTGTGTGGCTGCAAGGATGCACAGACAGAGATGGTCTTGTCCTTATCCTCTCTTCGTTATCCTGTAATTCCTTCCTGTTCAGGCAGGATAGCAAAACTGCCAGCATTAAAATCATTTCACATGTAGGGTGGGGCATGATGTCACACACCTGTAATGCTAGCACTTGGGAGGCTGAGGCAGGAGGATCACTGCAAGTTTAAGGGCAGCCTTGACTACCTAGTGAGACCCTGTCTCAAAAAACGGGGAAAAAAAGCATTTCACATGTTAACTAAGCAAATTATGATATCTCTCTCTCCCTGTCTCTCTCCCTGTCTCTCTCTCTCTCCCCCCCTCTCTCTCAAATTCTGGGAATGGAATCCAGAACTTCCTGCAGGCTCATCAAATGCTCTACCACTGAGCTACACCCTCAGCGCAAGTGACTTTCTAATTCAGTGGCTCCTTTGGAATCCAGGGCTAAAATCATGTATTTCTTTCGATGTTCTGACTTCTCAATAAAGTTTTCATACTGTGTAATTCAGACATATAAGTCTTACTGGTAAGCCAGGTTATAAAAGGCATGATGATAAAGGCAAAAAATAAAGGTGCTGTGGTGCTGCTGGCCTGGAATCCCAGCACTTGAGAGAGAGGCTGAGGCAGGAGAACCTCGAATCTGAGGCCAACTTGGACTACACAGCAAGACCCTGTCTAAAGAAACCAAACAAACAAAAACAAATAAAAGAATGAAATACAGCATAGATTTCAGCTTTCTTCCTCCACCTTGTGGGCATTGTCTTCCACCCCGGGTGAGTTTTATCCAGGCTGGGAGGATTACAGCAGAAGTCCCCCCGTCACACACCTCCTGTGTCCCCTCTGGCTCTGGAAAGCCACAGAGACGGGGAGGTGTCCCAGAGAGTCAGGCAATACTCTGTGGTAACCCCGAGAACGCTCTGTGGAGCGGAAACGCTGTTTTCCAGGGCTAGAGGTTGAGCCAAGGGCCTGTGCATTGAGCTGCATGCCCACCCGGTTTCATTTTTTATGTTGAGACCGAGTCTCACTGAGTCACGAAGTTACCCAGATTGGCTAGAACTTGTGATCCTCCTGCCTCAGCCTCCAGAGCTTGGGTTGTGGGCCTGCGCCGGCCTGGCTGACGTGGGCACGCCAGCCCTGCAGCCCGCAGCGCCCCCTCTTCGAGGGGCCTCATCGCACCCCGAAAAATGGTGAGGACCTCTCAGCCTTCTGCCTGGTCACTGGCGCGTGCGGCCAGCGACGATGCACGCGGCCCACGCGAGCGAACTCTGGCTCCTGCCGTAGCCCCTGAGCCGCAGCACCCGCACGCTGGCACAGCGCATTTTCAGTCGCCCTGGAGGAGCGGAGCCACCTGCAAGAGCGCCTCACAGGCGCAGGTGGCGGTTGGAGTCATCGCAAGCAGGGATGGGGGAGCCGGGGTGGAGCGGACAGCAGGGGCAGGAGACGGCGCTGCAAAGATCCCGACGATGGAGAAGTTACCCTCCTCCAGGCGGGAACCGAGCCTCAGCGCGCTGGGCAAGCACTGGATCCCTGAGCGGCCCGGGGCCGGGCTCATCTCAAAGCTTCGTGTGCGCAGCAGGCCCGATCTTCCCGAGAGATCATGCCGGGAGCTCCACCGCCGGCTCAGGGAAGCGGACGCGGCCTCCCACGGTGTCCCAGTGCAGTTTTAGGCCCTCAGCGGCTCGGCAAAGGCCCTCAAGGCAGCTCGCTCTGGGGAGGAAGGCGGGGAAGGGGAGAGGAGCCCGAAGAATGTGGCATCCTGGCACCCGAAAGATGAGCGTTTTCAGACACCAACACGCAGAGAAGGGCTGCGGAGAGGGCAGCGTGCGCGTCGCCGACCTCCGAGGGCGGGTGCCTTGGCTGGACGTGCGCCAGACTGTGGAGGGTCCAGCTGGGCGGAAAGGCGAGCCCCCAGCAGGCAATCCCAAACTCAGGGCCGGGCGGAGGCCTGGCTGTGGCCCTGGGACACCAGAGGGGTGGCAGCCAGCGTGCCGTCCTGGGCCCTGGCTCCCGACCTAGGTATGCGTGTGTCTCGGACTCCACGTGTCAGCCTCAAGCTGCGTTATAAGCCAGCTGGAGCAGAACCACCTCCCTGGCGAGGTCCAAAGAGCTTCACTATCTAGTAAGCAGAGTTGGCTTCCAAGTCTGTCTCCAAGGTTCTGTTTTTGACGGTCACACGCTGAGCTGAATCAAGGAAAGGTTGACTGGTTGTTATTTTAAGAAGAGACACTTAGGCATTTGGCCCGCTCATGGTGGAGGGGGATGAATCTTCTCTAACCTCTGTTTCAAGTCTCCCTGTCTGCCAGCTCTTACTGTACCAGCTCAGTCTCTAGCTCCTGGACTCTAGATGTTGTTTTTCTTCTTTTTGGTTTATTGGGCTCACTGTGCAGCCCAGGCTGGCCTGGAAATCACAGCAACCCTCCTGTCTCAGCCTCTGAGTGCTGGGATTGCAGGTGCGTGCCACCTCAGCAGGCCTGATGCTGCTATTGAGAGCTGGGAGGACCGTCGAGAGGCCCGTACAAGGAGGAGGAGTTTGGGTCATTGGTACGAGTCCCAGAGGGGGTGTTGGGACCCCAGTCCTCTCCTGTCTCTCTCTTCCTCTGCGTCCTGGTCGCTGCCAGGTGAGCAGCTTTGCCCACATGCACATCCGCCACACATGCTGCCTCACCCCAGACCCACGGCTGTGGGCCAAGCCACCAAGGATGAACCCACAGCTGTGGAGAGCGAAGAAGAATCCTCCCTTCTCCTCCTAAACCGCTTCTCTCTGGGATTTCATCACGGTGGTGGGAAGCTGCCTCAAACAGTCAGCTTATTAAGGTGTCCTGCGCAGTCAAGGGTGTGCACTCCCTGCCCACTGCGGCAGGATCACTCATGTGGCTTGGGTCCCACCCCACTCAGTATCCAAGGAGCCCTGGCCAGGAGTGTGACGGCTCTACATGGCACCAGGAATCTGCTCCCATCAAAAGCAGCTGCAGGAGGAAGACAGCCCAGCCCATGTCTCTGCCTGAAAGATATGTACTCCAGGAACATTGCTACATTTTATTTTTTCCATGCCCTTTGTTCTGGTCCCCCTCACCCTATTCCAACTTAAGAGTGGGGTGCCTGGTCCAGGTAGTTACCTGGTGTCCCATCTAGGAAAGCCAAACCCTGGCAATGATTGCCCAAATGCTACAACTCGGGTTTATTTTCCCCTGGCCCCAGTCTGGAGGAACAAGGCTGTTTCTTTCTACCCCGTCTCAGACTGTAGACCTGAGTTCAGTGTAAGTTTCCTGGGAGAGTAGGGGCTTTGGGTCAGCACATCCTGGGGAAGGGAGGGAAAGATTCAATTCATACTGCAGAGGACCACATGTGGCACAGGGCACTGTGCTGCCTGCTTTACCTAAGCAGCACACACCAACTCCGAGGTCTTCATTCTTTCTTTGTAGCTGAGGCACAATGCCCACTACGCACAGGATAAAGCAGGAGAGGTTTAGTTTGGCTCTGTTGGTAGAGGTTTCAGTCTGGCTGGCTCCAAAGGAGGGTGGCATGGCGAGAGGGCATCCCAGAGGGGAAACAGCTCATGGCATGGCAGCAGAGAGATCAAGGGAGGAGGGGGGAAGATGGCGACCGGGTAGGCAGCAGAGAGAGAACCTCCCGGAGGATTACCACCCAGACAATGGAATATAGCAATATGAAGACAGAAAGGAGAGAGGTGTGTACCCTGAACCCAAGAAGGATCTGAAATGGGAACTGAAGCCCTAGGAAAGACCAAGCAAAACCTCTCCTGGAGGAAAGGATCGGAGAGCCGCCGCGGCACAGTAGGAGGGAGAAGAGACGGAGAAAGAGGAAGCCACTGCTTCAAACATACTCTTGGCCCAAGCCCTCGTTCCAGCAATCGCAGCTGCAGCTTCGGAGACCCACGCTCGTGGAAGCCTCCCGACTCGGCCGGGGGAGAGCGGAGTTCCAAGAGCTGGTCCAGGTCTGGAGAGGAGAGGGCGCAGTCAGGAAAAGAGGCAATGGTGGTTGGGAACTGTTGTCAAATCCAGTGTGAGGATGAGAGGTTGCAACAGCCAGGAGTCCCCACTCTGCAGCAACCTTCCTAATCAGTACCGGGAGGCAAGGTGGAGCCAGAGCAGCCAGTACACATCCTACCACACCCAGCTCTATGCCTGCCTCGAGGCTGTGGCCTCCTGCCTCTCCACTCTGTGGGCGGCTGCCAGTGGGGAGCCATGGGGTGCATCGGCACCCACATCAGAGCCACAGCAACTCCCAGGGATCCAGCCAAGGAACAAACGGGAACTGGAGCACAACAGCAAGAGAGAGCTGCAGATGGAGGTGGATCACACGGCCCCAGGCCCTTCTCACTCCATCATCAAGCAGGAAGCATAAACTGAGTTACTGGGCTTCAGCTCCCACCCTGAACGCCCTCTGTGAGCACCTTGAGCCTCGGCAGCCTGCACAATCACCACCTGTTCCTGACAGCAATGGGACGAGTCCACAGGCTTCAGGACTCTCCCCAAACTACTAACACGAGCAACAAGAGTGTCTCCATACTGCTTGCGTATGTGAACCTTGTATGAACCCATGGTGACCGGGTAGGCAGCAGAGAGAGAACCTCCCGGGGGAATGCCACTCAGACATAGGAATATAGCAACATGTTAAGGACAGAGAGGAAAGAGGTGGATATCCTGAACTCGGGAGGGATCTGAAATGGGAATAGAAACCCTTGAAAAGACTAAGCAAAACCTCCTCTGGAGGAGGGGATCAGAGATCTGCCATGGCGCAGTCCGAGAGAGACAAGATGGAGAGGGAGGAGGTCACCGCTCCAAGCACACCCTTGGCCCACGCCCTCGTTTCGGCATTCGCAGCTTCAGCTTCAGAGACCCATTGCCCAGCTGCAAGGGGTGGGGAACAGTAATGCTGGAGATCAGGAGGAGGTGGGAGGAGAAGAAAGGGCCTCTGGCATCAAGGCAACGAGACAGAGCCAAAAGGGTCACAGAGGGCACCCCGATGGGGGCGCATGCCCCGCGGCTACTCCACTGAGGGCCCCGTGGCTGCTCCGCAGTGGGCCCGGTGGCTGCTCCGCTGTGGGACCCACGGCTGCTTCGCTGAGGGCCCCACTCAGGGCACCTCATGGACTGGACCCGCCCCCACCCATAGCACGATGACAGGGTGGAGCCAGGCAGTCCGCTGTGAGCATATGTGCTTTCCCACCTCCAACCATGGCAGTTTGTACACACCCATGTATGTTATAGTATAGTCTGAGGCAGCTATATCTCTTCCCAAGGCGAGAGTCCAAGGATATAGATAAACCCAGGAGTACAGTTATTATCACAGGGAAGATGACTGATTGAGTGGTGGGGCAACGGAGATGAGGGAGGAGAAAAATTGAATGATCAAATGGATCATCTTCTGTGTAACTGAGTAATAAAGATGAAGGTAACATCATGTAGGACAGCATCCAGAGCTAATTCCCTTCTGTGTTCTCTATAATTCTCTATTTCCTTAATCGTTTTTGTATTAACAGAAGTGAAGATAACTTTACATTATACAGCATCCAGTGCAAATTCCCTGCTATCTTCTCTATAGTTTGGTATTTCCTTTAATGTTTTTGTGTTAACTAATGTGAAGATAACTATGTAATACAACATCCAGTGCTAATTCCCTACTATATTCTGTATAACTTTGTATTTTCTGTATTGCTTATGGCTTTTCTGGTTCAGATGTCTCCATTCTTTTGTCTTTAAAATAAAAAAAAAAAGGGAGGGGGGGGAGCCAGGCCTTTCCAGGCCATGCCCCTCTGGTCTCCTCCAACCAGGTCCTGCCTCCCAGGCTCTCATTCACAGTAAACTCAGCAGTGGGCACAGAAGAGTACCCTGTCCCCACAATCGGATCACCTCCCGAAGCCCCACCCATGAGTGCATGAGGTTTTGGGGGACATCAAAGATAAACTTTAACATCCCACCTCTGCCCCCCAAAACTTGTGCACTTACTTTTCTGCAAAGTGCATTTAGTCTACCTCTAAGGGTTACCGAAGTCCTAAGTTTCAGCATTGCTGAAAAGTCCAAGTCTCAAATCTCCTCTATGATTTAAGGCAAACTCTTTTCTGTTTGCCCCTGTAAAAATGAAAACAAAACTGAACACTGCTGACCTCCAAAGGTAGAGGGTAAACGTTTCCATTCCAAAGGGGAGAAATGGGGAGACAGAAAGAAAACTACACTAAAATCCAGCAGGGAAAATGTTATATCCCGTCGTTCTGCGATCAGCACCCAGCTTTGCCTATCCAAGTCCTCACAAAGACCTCAGCTGCCAGAGTTCTAGCCAATGATTTTATTATGAATCCTGATTTCTTTAGCAAAGATACATCTTGAACTGGTCATGAGCAAAGGGATCTCTCTGACCAGGATGCAGATGGCTATTCGATCTCCACCCGTGGCACTGACCCCTGCTGCCCAGGGCAGGGACGGGACAGGGAGGGGCAGCCTGATGTCACTCAGCCCTACTCAAGGGTCCCGTGGACTCCCGCAGGCAGCCTGGGAGCAGCTGGAGGGTCAAGTTTGCTCCTGGCTGTGGGATTTCTTTTTTCCTTCCCAAAGACAGACACAGACCTAGCTGGGGGTGAAATGTCGTCTCCACCGGCAACTCCGAGGATCCTAAAGCCTTTCAAGCAGAGGAAGAGTTTTGGTAAAGCTCTGGGGGCTGCAGGGTCCACTGGGAAAAAGGAGGAGAGGACTGTGCCCTGCCTGGCCTCTCACTCTCTCCCACTTGAACCCTTCACAGCAACCAGACAAGGGGAAATGGCTGGAATCCGGGCAAAGTTCCCACACAAGGTGCCGGTAAGACCATGTTGCCCCCCTCGAAAGCCAAGCCCCCATCCTTGAAAGAGCCAAGGCCGGAGGCAGCAGGGCTCTGTGGGTCCCCTGAGCCCCAGGGCAGCTGGCCTGAAGGGCTGCCACTCTTGACAGGTGATACTGGAGTGTGACCCACGTGAGTAGTCCCTGCCGCTGCTGGACAAAATCAAGTTCCTGGTCCCGCAGGAGCTGACCATGACCCAGTTCCTGGGCATCATCCAGTAGGTGACATGGGCACGGGCATGTGGGGGGGGCAGGCTTCGGCTTATTCTATATTAATGCATATTTCATTTGGGCAATGGGGGGCCTTACAGCAAGAGACTGTGTGTGTGTGTGTGTGTGTGTGTGTGTGTGTGCGCGTGTCTCATTTTAAGCTTCTGTCGTCCCCTGAAAAGATGTTCTTATAACTATTTTATTTTACTCTATTTTTTTTATTATTTTGTTTTGGTTTTTGGGACAAAGTCTCACCATATAGTTCAGGCTGGGCTTGAACTCACTATGTAGCCCAGACTGCCCTGGAACTCATGATGATCCTCCTGCCTCGGCCTGCTGGGTGCTGGAATTACACCACCACACCCAACAAAAGTGACTCTATTTTACATAGGTGAGGGCCGAGTTTAGTGGTACATGCCTGTAATCTTAGCACTTGGGAGGCTGAAGCAGGGGGATTGCCTAGCATGCATGAGGCCCTGGGTTCCATCCCGAGTGCGGCAGAACAGAACAAACCAAACCAGCTTCTTTCCCAGCTGGCAGCAGCCCTGCCATCCCCAGCTTCACCCTGTCCCCTTTGCAGAGCAGTCATCTGCTACCCAGAGACAGCTGTGCCTATGTAGGGCGCCCATCTCAGGGCCAGCTCAGGAACATCCTATGGGGGAAGCGAATCCGGTTCCAGCTGCTCCACTGTGCTCCTGCTCTCAGACTTGGCCCACCTGAGGGCTGCAGGCCGTGGGTGGCAGGTGGGGCTGCGCCTGCTTCTCCAAGGACAGCACAGAGATCTGTGCTCGCCTCCTTCTGGGCAGGACTGAGCCCTGCTTTTGGAATCTGTGTCATCTCCCTGCCACCCATGCCTGGGTGAGTCAGAACTTGGGTGGCCTGGACACCTAACGCCTGTCCAACCACACTTCCCGCCACCCTGTGGAGCCAGAGGCCGTGGGAGGTAGGCACCAGGCGCACTCGGAGCACAGGTGAGGTCCCAGTTTGTCACTGCCTGTGTGTCTCTGGGGAAAGCCCTTCAATTCCCAGGGACCCTGGCTGCGTCCCCTTGCTGGCGAGTCCCCTCTCACACAGTGAGGCTGCCCACCCTGGGCCCAGCAGGGAGGTCCTGGGGAGAAGAAGGGTGCTCTTCCGTCCTGGGAGCACCCCGGTCCTGCACATTTCCGGGCTGCCTCCCACACTGGGCCCTCATCGCGCCCTCTTCCCCGACCAAGAGCCGCGTGGCCCTGAGGGCCACGGAAGCCTTCTACTTGCTGGTGAACAACCAGGCCCTGGTGAGTACAAGTGTGACCATGGCAGAGATCCACACGGACCACAAGGACGAGGACGGCTTCGTGTACGTGACCTATGCCTCCCAGGAGACATTTGGCTGCCCGGGGACAGGGGGCACCGATCTGAAGACCTCTCTCCATAAGGTGAAGTCCGGAACTCATCCTCTGACAAGGCAGCAGGGGCCCTGCAGTTTCTCCTGTGCCCTGGGGCGGGGCCGGGACTGGCCTCTCAGGGAGGCGGGGCGTCAGCTCCACCAGGGACGGCGAGGCCGGGCCCCTCCCTCTTCCTTCCTGGTCCTCCGTGCTCGAGTGATCCTTCTAAGAAAAGTCGGGGCTGCCTTGGAGATTCTGTAAACAGCAGCGCTGCTCCGCATCAGCTTGGGCTGCGGTCTTCTGCAGTGGAGGAGGCAGAGTCCCGAGACCCCTGACCCCCTGCAGGCGGGTGGGAGGCTGAGTGTGCCTGCGGCTCGGTGCACGGGGAGCAGGCAACAGACTGGCCTCGTCGGAGCGGGGTGCGGGGCGAGCCTGCCAAGCTCCCCTGCCGGCTGGGCAGCCCTTGCCTGTTAGAGGGTCCCATTTCCTCAGGGTCCCTTCTCGGTTATTTCCTCTGCGTTCCTTTTGTCTGTGCCACACATCTACGTCCAAGCTGTATTTCTCGGTATGAAGCCATTAAAACCCTGTGCGCGTTTTCTGTGTGCCAAGCTTTGGTCTAAGCTGCTCATCATGGCCCTCTGGTTAACTTGGAACAGAGAAGGAAACAGACCTGGAAAGGCCAAGGGTGGGTTCAAAGTCACACGACACCACCCAGCACGACCCATGGCCGGGGAGTCTGGGCTGAGAGCCAGGCACCTTGCACTGGACTGGGTTTGGAAGGTGCAGCTGCTGTACTCCATAACGCAGTGGCTGGACCCATGGAGAATGATGGGCCATACTGAGGTGGCCGCAGGGCATGCGGGTTTCACCTAGCGGGCGATAGAGCTCCACAGATGTGTAAGCACTTGTTCCATTCAGCAGCAGTTTGATACCCACGAATGCTCCAGATCTGCTCAGAGGGCATTGATCATGGAAGGTTTCACAGGGAATTGAGTTTGAGGTGGGTTTTGAAGCATGGGTAAGAGTTTATGTAGAGCTGGGTGTGGTGCCACATGCCTGAAATCTCTGAACTTGGGAGGCTGAGGCAGGATGATTGCCACAAGTTCAAGGCCAATACTTTCATACCATGAGTGTTCTTCCCAGCATCTGGAGGCTGAGGCAGGAGGATCACAAGTTTGAGCCCAGCCCTGACAATTTAGCAAGACCCTGCTCAGGTACCTAAAAAAAAAGTTCTGGTTTTTTGTTAAAGAAGGGTTTTGGATGAAACCAGGCACAGTGAAGCATCTGTAATTATAATGCCGGCACATGGGAGGGTGAGGTAAGAGGATAGCCCTTGAATTTGAGGTCTACATAGTAAGTTCAAAGCCAGCTGAACTACATAGTGAGAACTTGTCTCAAAAAAAAACAAACGGCACTGTTGTTCAGTGCAAAGGCCTTGGGTTCGACCTCCAATACCCCAAACTAAAAGCATCAAGAAACCTCCCAAGTAAATCTACTCATTACGACTGACTGAGCTCCCAGGGCTTGCGCCCTGGACACTGGCCTGTCCATCTTTGGCCGGCCCTGCTCCTCCTGCTCACAGCCTTCCCCTCTGCCTGGTCACTCATGGACCAGGACATCCACAATTGTCACCATCTGCAAGCTCAGGGCGTCCCCAAGTCCCCCGAGACTTCCACTCGTGAGCCAGGCGAGGTGCTCATGTCGAGCTGAGCACCCGGGTTCTGCTGGGCTCTTGGACCCTCGCTGGTGCAGCATCCTCTCCTGTGGGACTGTGAAGTGTCAGGATGGCTTTGGCCAGCCTGTTCTGGGCAGCCGGGCTGCTTCCCCACCACTAAAGACAACTAAGCAGGTGCAGCACAGACCACAAAATGTGTTGTGCCTGGAACGCTCCAGGTCTGTGTTTTTTATAGAAGATGAGCATTTGCTGTAAAATCCTATCATCAGTACAACCTGGGGGGCTGGGGTGCGGCCCAGAGATAGAGCACTTGCCTACCAAGTGCAAGGCCCTGGATTCTATGCCTACACCCGCAAGAAGAAGGGCTGGGGGACAAATACCTACAGAGGCCTTACTGGCTGCGCTGACGCCCCCTGCAGGAGGCAGGAGCAAGCTTCTCCATCACTGCACTAACACCTTCCATTCCGCCAAACTACACACAGAAGATTTCTGAGTGTGTCGGCTCCTTTCACAGCCACAAAGAGCCAGTGCCCCCTAATTCCCAGAAATCTCCTTCCACGTGAGAGGACCCAAGCTTCTCCCAGCGGCGAGCCCTGGATCCTGGGAGGTCTAGTAGGATCACTGGCCCTGCCCGATGGAGTCGCTCTTCACTGTGTGTCCTGGAAAAATTGAGCTGTCCCCAGCCGGACCTGGGTCCTAAACAAGTTTCTGTGCTGTAGGTCTAGGATCTATTTTCTCTTCTGAAAAATCAACTCTGGCCCATGAAGACCCTCTGAACAGGCTATTTGCAAAGATCGGTACTCTTTCTCCCCAGTGCTGGGGACTGAGCCCAGGACCTTTGCACCAATCTGCATTCCCAGCCTTTATTTACTTTTGGGGGCAGGGTCTTGCTTATTCTCTCCCCTCGGCCTCCCAGAAGGCTGGGATTACAGGCATGCGCCACCACGCCTGGAAAGATGGGAACCCTTTGAGCTTCACAGTTTTCCAGTCACTGCTATGTTCTTCACAAGTGAGGAACTCCCAAGGGAAGGGAGGTCCCCCCTAGCAGGATGGACCTGGAGCTGCACCCTGAGGAGATCCCCAGCTCGCCCTGCACATTGAAATCGCAGCTGACAATGGCCACCAGGGGGCGCCAACCCTGCTCCGTTGAGTTCGGCTAAATCAACTGGATGACATTAAACCCTCCAATTTTTAAAAGTACTGATGAGTTTATTTAAACCTCTGAAAAGGCCAGTTCTAGCCAAAGGGAAGATCTGATATAAATGCTGGGAGGAGAACACGGAGAACCCTAAATGTGCCTACTTACAGGAAGGCCAGCTAGCCCATAAGGAGGAACCACCCAGACCTTGGAATTATCAGGCACCCAAAGGGAGAGCTGGCTTCCCAGCGCCTGGTGCCGCCATGGCAACTGGTGCTCACAGATGATGCGATCGTGTCGGGCTGTGTGCAGGTGAATTATGAGGGAAAGACTGTGTGCATAAATAAACACATGCACGAATAAGCCATTATTAACATAGCGAACAAGGAGTGGAGGTGAACAAATCCTAGCACTCCAGGAGGCTGAAGCAGAAAGGTTGCCCCGAGTTCGAGGCCATCCTAGGCTACATAACGAGGCCTTATTTCCAAAATAATACACAAAAATTTCCTTTGTAGACACTGCAATTTGAATTTAAAATAATTTTTACATGTCCTGAAATAATCTTCTTTTGATTTTTCCAAACCAATTGAAAATGTAAGGAATATCCTGAGATTTTATTTTATATGATTTTATTTTATTCAAACATTGGAGATTAAATCCGAAGCCTGTGTAGTGAGCCACACCCTCAGACCTTTTTTATTTTTCATCTTGAGCAGGGTCTCACTAAATCAGTAAGTGGCCTAGGATGGGCTTGAACTTTCAGTCCCCCTGCCTCAGCCTCCCAGGCTGCTGGGGTTACGTGTGTGCACCACCGTGGTGGGCTTATTCTTCAATCCTGACTGTACCAAAACAAGTAGTAACAGGTGCCATGTAGCCAGCTGCTGTGATATGAGCCTGTAGTCCCAGCTACTGGAAAAGCTGAAGCAGGAGATTCGCTTGAGCCCAGAATTTCCAGACCAGCCTTGGGGAAAGATAGCAAACCCTATCTCAAGAGAAAAAAAAATCGATGCCAGTCTAGGTTTGTCCCCTAGCCAGAGTCTGCTGACCGAGGTCAGTAGCTGTGAGCCAGTGGCACTCTGGGGTGACTGAAGTGCTGGCCCAGCTGCCAGGGCCTCTGAGTCACAGTCTGGGGTGTAGAGTGACGGTGTCTGACCAGTTCCCAGGAGCTTGGCTGCAGGCCTGGCCGCCCCACTTGGAGAGCTGCTGGCCAGATCTTCCCTGAGCCTCTGTCCTGTTGCAGTCACGAGGCTGTGGTTCAGCTGTGGGGACAGTCACCCCCACAAGCACCTGCATCACGGATCTGCTGTGGCCACCAACGCAGACAGGGCTGGGCTCTGTCAGGGGTGCCATGGAGGAAGAAAGGCGGGCAGGAGGAAGGCTTCACCCCGAGCCACCCCGAGGCAGGGCCAGGAAGAGAGGAGAGTGGGGAGAGCGCAGGCTCCCAGGAGGGCTGGAGTCAGCACAGCCAGCTGTCAGGCGCCCGACCCTGGACCCTGAACCTTGAACCCTGGCAGCCGGGACTCCAAGCAGAGAGAGAGGCAGGGCCAGGCCTGGACGGGACCCTGGGCAACCCGGGGCACAGAACTCCCCTTGACCTCCGTGGAGACCAGGAGAAAGTAGGGCTGTGGAACAGCCCAAGTCCATATGGGGAGAGGGGTTTATTTTTGAACTGGATCTAAGAATGCCAAATCTGGGGGTCACCTCTGCCACCAAAGTGCTTTCTTGGTGGTTTGGAATTGGGGAGTTCCGCATTTGCCCTTTGGCGCAGCCACAGGGACAGTGAGCAGCCGGAGCCCCAGGATCCAGACCTGGGTGGGGAAAGGACTCCGCGACCCTCTTGGCTTCAGTGCCAAGACCTGGGGGAGCTAAACTAAAGGAATGGGAGGAAACAGAGCATTGTTACTTGCGTGCACGGGCGTTGCGGGAAAGGGGTCGGAGCACACTGAGCACACGTGCTATTTGATCGGAGGGTCCGCAGCTCCCGGAGGAGGAGGAGCGATCCACAGGGGAGCGGCGCAGTCCGCGCCCAGGCTCAGCTCCGCAGGACGTGGAGGGAGCAGCAGGGCCTGGGGGCGGGGCCGCCCTCAGGAAGGGAAGTCGAGGCCCGGCTTTGGGGAGGGTGCGGGAGGGCGGAGAGTCTTCCTGCATCAGTGACGATCTTGTTTTCAACTTGAGGCGCGTGCCGTGAGTTTGAAGCCACTCGGGGCACAAGCTAAACACTAAGCAAACAGTACTGGGGTAGGCACTTAGCATACCGGATCCCCGCGCCTGGGGCTCCCGCTCGGGGGTGCTGCGGCTGCTTGCTTGCTGCTGTGCTGGCAGTAACCAGAACTTAGTGCCCTCCAGGCAGGTGCTCTGCCCCGGAGATACATCCGCAACCTGAAGTGGGGCTTTTAATGGAATGTACCTCTATTTTATTGTTTGGTTGTTTGAGTCAAGGTCCCACTATATAGACCAGGCTGGTCTCAAACTCATGGCAGTCCTCCTCCCACAGCCTCCTGCATCCTGAGATCACAGGCGTATGCCACCGCAAGTGACTCTCTATCTCTATTTTCTATCAAACTTTGTAAAAATTTTACCTTCCCTCCAAAGGGAGCAGCAGAATGAGCCTGTGGAAAGAAACTTGGACCTTTCAAAGAGCCTGAGAGAGTGAGTTCAGATAGGCTGCTGCTCAGGCTGGTCTCGGGAAAAGTGGAATGGAGATCTCAAAGACATGTCTGCACTCCCACGCACAGGGCAGCATTATTTCCTGTAGCCAAGAGGGTCCGCAGTGACTGTATAAAGGAGGGTCCACCACATGTGACTGCATAAAGGTGTACATATGTGTAAACATTTATAGTGGAATATTACGCAGCCTTTAAAAAGGAGAGCTGGATGCTGGGCTCACCTGTAATCCCAGCATTCAGGAACCTGAGGCAGGAGGATCACTATTAGTTTGAGGGAGACCAGATTCCTAAATACTGTTTACCAAACTATGTCAGGCAGCCTAAAAGCAAGTGGATGATGGCTGGCCATGGTACCCAGACCTTCCTGCAGGTGCATCGCGCTCTTTAAGGCAAAACCTTCTCTTGCCCTCAACCCTGGCCAGAACAGTAAGAGGGCACAGGGAGGAGTTTCAGCCTGCAGCCCTTTTCATTTCCTCGCAGTGCAAGCACAGCCTGTGCACAACAGGACACATGCAGGAGAAGATTCATACTCAACTTGGGGAGGAGCGAGAGGGGCTCTGGAGGGCTGGGCCTGGGACGATAGGGAGTGGCTGCCCTGGGGCTCCCTGGAAGGGGTGTGGCCCAGCTCAGCCTCTGGCCTGGGGAGCCCTGTCCTCCTATTCCAAACACTTCATTGACTGTTGCTGGAAGGAAGCCCAGGTCTCAGGAGTCACCTGGGGCTCACGGTCCAGGTCTTTCCTGTGGCCAGATGCGGTTTACTTAACAGTTACCTGAAAAGAGCATTTTTTCTTGCAAATCATTATAATAATTATGGGGAGGCGGAGAGCTGGGCGTGGTGGTGCCCCTTGTAGTCCCATCTCCTTGGAAGCTGAGGTGGGGCAATGGCGGCTTTGAGGCCAGCGTGGGCAATTTAGTGAGACCCTGTCTCAAAATTTAAAAAAAAAACAGTGTTGGAAGTTTCGCTCAGAAGAGTGCTTACAGGTGCGGGACGCTGGCTTCGATCCTTAGTGAGGAAATCCAGGATGGGGTGTGAGGGGTGTCGATCCTGCCATCTGTGACAACACAGAGGACAGTAGACAGCCCTGTGCTGTGTAAAACAGCAGGCATAAGTAAAAGTACTGCATGATTTTTTTTTATACATGGCATCAAAACCAGCCTTCCGCATTCGAGAGCCATCACTGGAGGAGAGAGGATGGGGGTGGGCAGGGGCTCACCACTGTGCTCCCAGCTACCTGGGAGGCTGAGACAGGAGGATCACTTGAGCACAGGATTTCAAGGCCAACCTGGGCAACACTGCGAGAGCCCCATCTCCTGAAAAGAGCACTTTTTCTGACAGCACCCCCAAAACTTCACCTTGCTGGTAAAGTAATAAAAAACAATTGGAATCACCATAGTTCCCAAAACAAAATGAAAGAAAGCAAGCAAACATAAAACAAGGTCAGAGAAATGTTGTTGAAGAAGACTTTGGGGGTTCAGGCAAGTGACAGCTGGCTCTATAGCGAGTTGCTGTGGGAGGTCCGGTTCTCCCAGTTCATGAATCACGAGTCATTGACCAGATCACCCATAAAACAGGTGACCGCGCCACAGCGTGGTGCCAGGGGAAAGAATGAACAGCACAGAGCATGTTTTAATAATATCGGGAGAAAGACATCGTGCAGAAGGAAAGCAGACTTAATCGCTTTTCCCATTTCTGACAGCTACCAGCTGTAGCCAGCTGTATCACACGATTAGCTAGCATTTTCCCTCGCGGTGGGCGCTGCCCGTACCAGAGCACGGGCGTCTGCATCCAGCTGCCTGGACCCTTGCATCATCCCAAGCACCGTTGCCATAGCAGCAGGCAGTTTGCAGGTTGTTTTCCTTCCGGAAGCTCTTCCCTGCCCTGGCTTCAGTCATTCAGTTTTCTGCAGTGGCTGACAGTCCCAATGCCTTTGCCCGACATCTGTGTCACACAGGACCCTTTGGATTTCCCTAGCAACTTTCCTCCCAGCACTGACCTAATCCAGAAGGGCAGGCAGCAGAGTTCTGGGCGTGTCTCTATTCACTGTACTTGAGGAAGTGGAGCCCTGTTAGTTGACTATATCCGGCTTCAAGCCGGATTTCTCCCTGCTTTCCACTCAAAATTACAGAATATTAAATTACAAGAAGGTTGGGGTTGTTTTGTTTTGCTTTTGCGGCACTGGGGATTGAACCCAAGACCTTTGCATAAAGCTACATCCCCAGCCCTTTTCAAATTCTTTGCTTTGAGACAGGATCTTGCTAAGTAGCTAAAGTGCCTGTGCTGGGCTCAGACTTTCGATCCACCTGCCTCAGCCTCCCAGAGTGCGGGGATCGCAAGCCTGAACTGCCATGCCCCACACAGAAGGTTCTAAATGATGTAGAGGCTTTACACACTTTTCTGCCAGGATACTTACGACAAATGTTGGTCACATGTAAGATCCACTCAGATTCTGACAGCACCCCCAACACTTCACCCTGCTGGTAAAGTAGTAAAAAACAGTTGGAATCACCATAGTTCCCAAAATTGCTAAGCGGGTCTGAGGCTGCTGGGGAGGGAGGCATGGATGATGGTTCAGGAGCAGTGTTGCCTGTGACACCGGCCTGTTCTTTTCCCACTCACGATGAATTTGGATGAACAAGTTCATTTGTATGCAGCAGAAATAACTTTATCCCTCAGTGCATTATAAAAAGCAGGACTAAAATTCCCTGAGAGCCTCGTAACAGAGCCCCCAGCTCCCCACGGTGCTGTCCTTGCTCCCAGGCTTGGGCTCCCTGAGGCAGGAGCAAGGACTCCAGCCCTTAAGCTCTGCTCTACCGCCACCTCCCTGGAGGAAGCATCGCTTCTCCTCCCGGCCCCCCCAGGATCAGCCCTGGGCCCACGCGATGCTGGCTGTGTGTCCCCCTGAGCCCTGGCTGTGCCACCTTCCCGGCCAGGCCTGTCACTGCCCCTGTGGGGGGGGGGGGGCAAAGTCAGAAACCTCCACGGCATCTTTCACCCTGATTTCTCTCCTCCACTCCCACCTCACGTCTGCTCTCAGTCCTTGTCAAGTCAGTTCCGCCTCCAAAGTACACCTGGACTCTCCCCATTCCTCTACTGCAGCCTCTGTCGCTTGTTCCATGGCCCTCAGTCCGTTTACTGTCATCTCCTGGGGCTGCCCAGGGCTCAGCCTGTCATCCATGGAGAGCCCCCTCCCAAAACCATCTCTTCCTGAGGGCCTCCGTGACGTGGATGCCCACCTGCCTTCCCCGGGGTCCCTGTCCTGCCTGTCCCCTTGGTCAGTCTCGGTTACTTTTCTCTCACTGCTGAGACAAAATGCCCAACACCCCAAATTTAAAAAGGACAGGTTTATTTGGTTCATAGTTTGTGGAGGTTTCAGTCCCTCATCAGCTGGCTCCAAGGCAGAGTGGCATGGCAGAGGAACAAACAGTTCCTGGCAGCCAAGAGGCAGCAGAAACAACAAGAACAAAAGGGAGAGGAGCAGAGAGAGCAGCCTCCTTCCCTCCCTTGTGTTGTATGCAGGCTGCCTGCGCCAGCGCAGGTGCAGCACTCACACTCAGAATCCCAGCACTGGACCATGAATCAATCACAAACTCTAGAAGCCTGCCCCATCACTGCATGAGGCTTTAGGGGGACATTCAGCCACAAACCACAACACTCTGTTCCTGATCCCCCAAAGACTCATGCACAACTCTTTATGCAAAAGGCATGTATCCTGTCTCTAACAGTTGCCACGATCCTAACAGTTTCAGCATTGCTGCAAAGTCCAAGTCCCAAGTCTCCTCCAAGATGTAAGGCAAACTCTTAGCTGTGAGCCTCTGCACAAAGGAAAAGTTAAATACTTCCAGCATTCAATGGCACAAGATAAACATTACCATTCTAAAAGGTATAAACAGGGAGATACAAAGCATTGGGACCAAAGCAAGCCCAAAATCCAGCAGGGCAGACATTAAGTCCTGTAGTTCCATGTGCAGCACCCGAGGCAATCTGTGTAAGTTGTGAGCTCCACATGGCTCCACCTCTGTGGTACTTCTGGTGCTTTTAGCTCTCGTGGCCTCTCTCTTTGGCCTACTCTGCTCCCTCCTCGCAGCTTTCCTTAGATGATCCTTGCTCCTGGATTCTCCAAACTTCTGAGGTCCCCCCTGAACCTTTGACTTCACACTCACAGCTTCACACACTGCCCTCCCAGGGGCACACTGCCTGGCCTTCTAGGCCTTCTGAAATCAAGATGGGAGCCTCTTCAACCTCAGAACTCCTGCATTCTGCAAGCACCTAAAACCAACACCACGTGGATGATTCCAAGGTCTGCTGCCACCTGAAGCAGTAGCCAGGCTTTCTTTTCTGTTAGCTGTAGGGGTCGAGGACCTGGATCCCTGAGCACTCTGAACCTGATTCTGAAGAACAAATTCTCTATGCTGCTGCCATTCTGGAACACGGTGGTCTGTGGCTTTCTCCTCAAAGCAAAGTCTTTCACATTTGCAGTTTTGAGGCTGCAAAGCGTGGAGACTTGCTGCTTCTTGTGCTGCCCTTAGGCCATCTTTTCTATTCTCCTGTTCTTTCTCAGCAATCAAATTTCCTCAGCTCTGTCTTTGCAGTCCACAGCTTTACCGGAACTTCCTTTCTGGCCAAACTCACAACATTTTAAATCATCCTGCTGGGCTCTTTGCTCTTGATTCTCAAGAAAAATCTGGCTAAAAGCCCCCAACAATAGCCATGCCACAGGCTCAACATTAGACTGCCTTGAAATTTCTTCTGCCAGACTAATTAGCCTGCTACCCTTAATCTCAGTCTCAGGTAAGTCTCTGGACAAAAACAAAATATAGACAAATTTTCTGCCAAGCCATAACACACATGATTTAGAGTCCAACAGCCAATACAGTCTTTCTCCCCAGAAGAAACTTCCCAAACCTGGTCTTTATCATCTGGTCTTCTGAGCTCTGACCAGAATCTCCCATACAGAACAGCATAAGGCAGTCACTTTGCTCCAGGCCTCTGTCCTCCTAACAGCGATGAACTCAGATGCCAACAGGGAACTCATCCCAATGGAACCCAGTGGAAGGTATCTCCTGCCCTGGAGACTATGGATGCCTATTTCTTTCTCTTTTTCTTTCTCTTTTCCTTTTTTTTCCCTTTCTTTCCTTCCTTTCCTTTCTTTTTCTCTTTTCTTTCTTTCCTTTTTTTTCTTCCTTCCTCTCTCTCTCTCTCTCTTTCTGCACTTGTTCCACTGAGCTATATCCCCAGCCCTATGGATGCCTATTCTGATTAGTGACCCATGTTCTGATTTTTCCTAAGTCAGAAATTCAGGTCTTGAAAGATCAATCATTCAAAATATGTCAGTGCAGAATTCTAACTCATGGGGGAGGGGGTATAAAAGGAAAGGATGTGAGGTTATTTTGTTTTGGGGGGGGTTTGTACTGAGAATCGAACTCAGGACTTTGTGCTTGCCAAGCAGGCACTTATAGGTCAGTGGCATAAGAGCCTGCCTGGCAAGCGCAAAGTCCTGAGTTCAATCCCCACCCAGTACCGCAAAAAAAAATTAAAGAATAGAGACGTGTCCTGTACACATACTAACTCTTCACGATGAAGAGAATCGTTATGCACTGCAAATATGCATTCATAAAGATGTGTTAAAAAGAATTCTAATTTGTCTTAAAATGCAAATGTAGGCCAAAAGACACCCCATCATTCGAAGGCTGCCTGGGCCTCACTGTGCCATAGTGTAGAAAGGGCTGCTGCTTTGGGCAATAAAAGAATTTACTAACAAAGAGTGCAGAGGAGACAAGATCTATTTAGGTCAGGGTACATCATCAAGAGGGACAGCACAGAATAACCATACAGGCAGGGTGAGAGATGATTTTATTTTGTTTTGGGTTTTGGGTCTTGCTATGTAGTACAGGCCAGCCTTGAGCTCACTATGTAGCCCAGGCTGGTCTTACACTCAGGGTGCTCCCGCACACCCAGTGGAGATGAGGTTTCTATGAGGGATCCAAGCGATGGGAAAGGGTCTCTGTCAGCAAATCTAGAATCTCAGGTATGATAGTCCTGGGGCCTTCGGACTGTTGTCTGCAGTTGTGCACTACAGCTGCAGTGTCAAGGCCTCTTGCTGGGACCCTTCAGACTGGGACAAGGGGCTCTGTAGGCCTCAACCTTTTGGGAAAGTCTGGTGTTCACTGGCTGGGAAGAAAGGGTGGTATCTGCGCCCATTCTTAGCTCGTGCTGTTTCCAGTCAGCATGGGCGCAGGGTTCCTGATGCTGGTCAGGGCTCGTCCTGGGCAGGACTGTGATGACAGAAATTCGAGTACTGAGAACCGCAACCCTCCTGTCCCCACACAGCTGTCAAAGCACCTCTGCATCTTCTAGGCCAGACCATGGCCGGCTCTTTCCCAGGACCGTGATGTCACCCTTGCCAGCGTCTCCCAGGAGGGGCCGCCCACCCCGACCCCAGCTCCTAGGTGAGGGCCGCTCTGGGTGTGACCCTCATAGCCCTGACCTGCACAACAGAGGCTGAGCACCAGGTCTGCTAAGGTTTGCAATCAGTTCATGGCAAGAAAGGAACAGAAAAATAAAAAAATAAAGCAACAAAAATTAAGTGTACATCTCATAGTAACCCGACAAAGCAATTTTATGTCTCTGGGCTCTGAAAACAAAACCTCTGGGCTTAGATTTAGCACCCAGTCAGGAAATATTTTCTTTAAAGTCAGATGGCATGCGTTCTGGGCAGTGGCCGTGTGGTCTCCATCACAGCCATTTAATATAAAAACAGGCCTCATGGAAACAAGTGGGGTGGCATCTCATAAACCTTAGTTCTGAAAAATTTGAATTTCACTTTGTTTTTCAGTATTGGGGATTGAACCCAGGGCCTTCACACTGAGCTATAACCCTAGACCTTTATTTCAAATTTTCTATTTTGAGACAAAACCTTGCCAAATTTCCCAGGCTGGTCTGGAACTTGTGATCCTCCTGTCTCAGCCTCCCAGAGATATAGCGTTACAGGTGCGTGTCACCACCTCCAGCTTTCACACCATTTTTGTTGCTGTTTTTATGAGATGGAGTCTTACTATACATGTAGTTCAGGCCCAATTTGAATTCACAATACGGCTCAGGCTGGCCTGAAACCCGCACCCTCTTGCCTCAGCCTCCTGAGTGATGGGTCACATAACTTTTATATCTTGAAATATTCTTATTTTCCCTATCATTTACATACATGAAAATGTCTTAGCTTATGAGTCTTACACAAACAGAACAAGGACTTGATTTGGCCCACGGGCCAAATTTACCAACATCTATGTAAATTTTAAAATGTTCGGCTTGAGGTGACTTATTTTCCTCATCTATGTCCAGGTCTCACTATGCACCTGAGGCTGGCCTTGAACCCACATCCCTGGATTCAGCCTCCCAAGTGTGGGTGTGTGCCACCAGGCCCATCTGCCTCATACTTTCTGAATGAATAAAAAAGATGGCAAAACTCAAGGGGGCAGTGAGCAGTTGACTTTGGGACACCAAAAGGCAGTTTATAGAGACAGCGGCTGGGGAGAAAGGATTTGGTGTGGTTAGCACAGAAGGTGCAGCCCATGAGCTGGGTGTGGTGGCACCCCTCCGCAAGCCCAGCACTCGGGAGGCTGAGGCAGGAGGATTGAAAATTCAAGCCCAACCTGGGCAATTTAGCAATTTAGTGAGACCCTGTTGCAAAATTAAAAAATGAGTGCTGGGAGTGGTGGTGCACACCAGTAATTCCAGCACTCAGGAGGCTGAGGCAAGAGGATCGTTGGGCGTTTGAGACCAGCCTGGGCTACAAAGTAAGCTCAAGGCCAACCTGAACTGCATAGTGAGACCCTGTCTCAGAAAGACATAAAAGAAAAAGTGCAAAGTAAAAAGTAAAAAAGGGCTGGGGATGTAGCTCAGTGTGAAGGTGCTATATTCAATCCCCAGTACTCAAAAGAAACAAACAAGCAAAAACAGAAAACATAAACAGAGAGCAAAGCTGTTAAGCAGAGTTAGTTCCATTTTATAAAAATGAGCCAATTATCCCAGGAGTACTTGGATTTTGCTTTTAATCTTCAGTGTCAAAATCTTAACAAGAAAAAAAAATTAAATGTTACCAGGAGTTTAAAAAGGACCCAATCCAGTATCACTTAAACTGCATTACTCTCTTGGCTTTGTGGAACGTATTTGAAATCTTTATAATGACCGCAATCCTTTGCCTCGCTAAAGATTACAAGTTCACTCACAGTTAGAGTTCCCACTCCGCTTTTGAAGCAAATTACAGTCACTGTTGTATTTTTAAAATTTGTTTTGTTTCTTCTTTTTGTTGCATCAATTTTCCAATATGCAAGAAGTAGAGACTAAGAAAAAAATCCTCACAACCGGTCACCCAGCTTTGGTGATGACCAGCCCTACTGTCTCTTGTTTTTGTTTCTGTGGAACTGGGGATTGAACCCATGACCTTCAGACTGAGCTACAACCCCACCCCATCTCAAGATGGGGTCTCAGCTGGGCTTGGGCCCACGCACCCCACCCCCCAGTGCCCTGATGCTGGGCCCAGGCTGCACGTGGCCCTCAGTCCCACCATTTTAGATAGCCCCCAACATTTCATATTTGTCTATAAAACATCCAAAACATTACATAAATCATTACATATTGTCCTTTCAATGGTAACAGAAATAATGGGGAGTTTTATTGGTTTTCTCAACTTCCAAGGGAAAAATAAGCTTTAAAATAAAAAAAATGCTAGGAGGAAGCCAATACTTTATGTCTTTCTGGGTTGTTTCTTCTTTTGTTTTGTCTGCTTTTGAGACATACCTTGCTAAGGCATCTGGGCCAGCCTTGACCTCACAATATAGCCCAGGTGGGTCTCAAAGGTGCAGCTTGCACTTCAGGCCCACACAGCTGAAGGCGCGGCACTGGCCACTGGCAATGCAAAAGTGTGAGCTTCCAGACCCTGGAGCTTGCGGACCCTTGATTTCAAGCCTCCCGCATTGGAAAGGAAGGCGAGGAGAGGAGAGGGGAGGGGGGAAGGGGAGGGGAGGGGAAGGGAGGGAAGGGGAGGGACAGGAATTTGCCCAAGTCACACAGTGGGACCCTGTTGAGTGGGGTACAGGCCCAGGTAACCCGCTAGCACCCAAATCCCGCCACCCCATTCCTGAGAGCCAGAGACACTCTGCAGAAGAGTAAACAACATGCTCCTTCCTCTCCATGGCGAGGGTCGAGGTTGTGCTGTGGAGGTCTCAGTAAAGGACAGACACACGAAGGAGCCCAGCCCTTCTCCGGGGAGCGGCGCCCATCATATGACAAAAGGGAGGATGTCACATGTCACCCGCGTCAGACAGGGAGGTCACTCACTTCACTGGAGCAGCCCTTCCCGTAATGGGCAAAGAAAACAGACCCACAGTCTGTGGGGTTTTTAGCTTAAGGAAATGCAATCAAAACCAGGAAAAGTCCAGCTTATAACTTGATTCATCCAGAAAATTCCACTGGCCTTTGTCACATCTTTGACTATTTGCAAATCCTGTCAATTATTTTTTTCCTTTGAGACAGGCCCTCACTCAGTAGATCAGGCTGGCCTTGAACTCACTACTAACTCAGGCTGACCTCAAACTGGCAGTGATCCTCCTGCCTCAGCCTCCTGAGTGCTAGGATTACAGGCATGTGCCACCAGGTCTGGCTAAAATTCTGTCGATTCTTAACACTTTTTCTTTCCTTTTTGTCTTTTCAGTAGAAGATTCTCTTATATTCATCTCAGTAAATGTTTTCATTTGGCACCTTCTACCCTAAACCGAAGACCTCGGGCCCACAGACTCCACGGTGTGCCCATGCCACCCATTATAGAAGGACTGTTCCAGTTCTTGGACCCTCGGGGAGGCCAAAATCTGTTCAGCTGCGCTAATGGTGCCAGCCACCGGGCAGCGGGACAATCCATGGAACTGCAACCCCACAGTTGCCGCTGGCCCAGGCAGCCCAGCCACACGCACCCTTCTTGCGGGTGCCAGTCCAGGCGGGCGAGCGGTGCTCCGCGGGTGTCCGTGTCCCTGGCAGAGACAGCCACTCTCTCCAGGGGCCCTCTCGGTGCTCAGCCCCGGCGGGTCCGGGCCAGAACAGGACAGGGTCCCGAGGCCAGCGCCGCATGGATGAGCAGCTCTGAGTGCGGATAACAGGGAGCGGGCATTGGGGTCGCAGCTCACAGGGGGTCCGGGTCAGCTCCTGCTGTGCGCTGCTCCTCCCCAGCCCGCTCCTTTCTCCCTTGTGGGCAGCTGCTGAAATTCAAAGGCCGCAGCCCAGGCCAGGCCCAGCAGCTCCTCCCCACCTCGGAAACGGTGCAAGGACACCACAGGCAAAGAAGGGCACCGACCTCAGCCCTCTGCCTGCTCCTGCCGCAAGGAGAGCTTGGTCCTGCTGCTGTGCCAGCCCTCTGGACAGGATCCCTCCTAACTGTCCCACGGGGTTACACTGCCCTGGGGACTAAGTTTCCAACACATGCACTCTGGGGACACAATCTCCTCCAGGCACTTTGGACAGCCGCGTGTTATTCTCTGGTTTCCACCGTTGGCCCATTCTCCCTGACGGTGTTAGAAACGCCTGCATGCAGGGATCTCCATCGTCCAGGAAGGGATCTGACCATCTCTGTGCCACCCAGGGCCTGGCCTAAGAGGTGCCCAGCCAGCTCTTCCTGCGGGCCTCACAGCCCCAAGCTTCTGTCAGCCTGAGACAGGGATGATTTGGGACCAATACTTAGTGCAGCTCCGGGAGATCCAGGAGGAATCTGCACGCCCTGATCCTCCACCCGGTCCCCACCATGGTGGTCCCAAGCCTCTGCTTATCCATGCACCTGCATGTGGCCATCCTTCACTGACAAACTGAAAAATTCACCCCACTGAACTCACAAAGCCTAGATGTTGGTAAGGCTTTTGAGTTTGAGGCCAGCACAGGCTATATGGCAAGAACCTGTCTAAAACAAACAAAGCCAGGCGTGATGGTACACATTTGCAATCCCAGCACTTGGGAGGCTAAGGCAGGAGGATCCATGAATTCAAGGGCACCCTGGGCTGCATAGTGGCATAGCAAGAGGTTGTCTCAACTCCCCTATAAATAAAAAAGTGTTAAAACACAGAGCCATCAAATGACCCATGTGATCTTCACATTCTCACCCTGGAAACTAATTCACAGGAGAGGCCAGATTATAGTCATCTCATTGCTTGATGAGAGAAAACAAGCAGATTATCCAACACAGTATGAAGCTCCAGAGTGAACAGCTTCAAGAATTCTTCCCAAGATAAGAGCTGGAACTCCCAGGAGAGCAGAATACACTGATTGTCCTCTGTTCAACGCAGGGACGGGGCATCACCACGGACCCCTCTTATCCTCTGCCTCAACTCCCCCTGAACTGGGCTTCTCCCTCTGCTACGGGGGCCTCCGACATGCGCACGCAAGTCTCAATTATATGTGTACTGGGGAAAGATCTCATTCGCTTTGATGAACTTTAAATGTGTATTTCACATGTATCATCTGTAATAGTCATTAACATATAAATACATTATGACTAATGCACTATAAATTCATTGGTAATATATTATAACTTCATTAATTAAAATCAGTTCCAATTTAAAAATACTCAGACCAACATAGGCTCACCTATATGTACATATTTATATTTCCAGTACAGTTCTACTACATATAGTACATTGTTCAGTTATGTCTTTTGCATAATATAGTTTGCGTATCTTTGTGTTTTGGCTCGGCTTGGTTTGGTTTTTGCTGAACTAGGGGTTGAACCCTGGGCTATGCTGCCTCATCCCTAGCCTTTTTATCCTTTATTTTGAGACTTCCTCACTAAACTGCTCAGAAGCTCCTGCCTCAGACTCCCTAGTAGCCGGCATCATAAGGGAATGCACCACCGTGCCCAGCTTTAGGTAGCACTTTTACACTGACAGAAGTTTTCAAGACAACAGCGCAGGATTCAATCCCTAGTACTACAACAAGAAAAAAAAAGGTTTTCATAAACTTAACATTATCTTATTTTCTAAAAAATATGAAACTATATGAACTAAGCCAGAGATTGTAAAATACTAACGTGGCCCATGAACTATTTTATTTAACCTACTTTTTCATATATCTTAGATACTATGATTTAGAACCCTCCTAATTTCTTTTTTCTGATACTGGGGTTGAACCCAGCCCATCTGCCCTGAGCTACATCCCCAGACCTTTTTTATTTTAAACAGGATCTCACTCAGTTGCCAAGTTTCACAGGCTGAGTTTGAACTTGAGATCTTCCTGCTTCAGCCTCCCAGAGTGCTGAGGTCACAGGCCTGTGCCGCTATGCCAAAGCTCCAGGAGAGAGGGCTCCTTATAACACAGTAACAACAAGTTGTTCTTGCCTTTACACCAGGGCCCTGGCACTTTAGATGCCGGTAATAGAAGTTAAGTACTGTTTTAATCCTCTTATTGGGGTACTGGGTGTGGAACCTGAGGCCTGGTGCATGCTGGGCAATGCCACACCCCTGAGCTGCACCCCAGCCCTAACTTGGGCATCCAGGACACAGCTATGGACGTCAGTGTCTGCAACTCTGTAGCCCTGCTTTGGCAGAGAGAAAAGATGGATCTTTAAAAATTGGCTTTGCTTTCTTGTACATGAGTTGCTTCTCCAGCTTCCTCATGTGGAGAGTGTAGACCAGAACCCCTCCCGGCTTTAGCACGGATGAATAGATAAAAAACCTCACCTCTGTGAACGTGCGGTGATTTTAGTGGCTCTGCGGGAGGCGCCTGCGCCTGGGGAACCCAGAACCTCCTGCCAGGGAGCTGTGCGTTAGTACAGCGCTTTGACTTCCCCTGTGGACAGGTTTGGGAAGGGAGGAAGACTTGTATTCATTCACTTACCTATGCCTGCGATCCATTTTACAGGTAAACAACGTCTACACGTTATTAAACACTACATGTTCTTTAAATTGGAGACGAAATCCTGCTACAGTGAACAATTCGAAAGTCCTTGAGGTGTGTGTCCGCCTTTGCGTATATATGTACCCAAAAGGTGCATAGATCTGGCTTTTATTGTTAGTGAACTTGCTGTCTGAAAGCAGTCCTGGTGGCCGGGACCCCGGGAACCATGCGCCCCACCCCAGGACACCGGTCAGATCCCGGATCATAGCTCAGACTGGGTACCTACCTGGTCGGTTGGGCTCTTCTCACGCGGCCCAGCCCCAGCGGTGCCAGGCGGGGGAGGCAGCATGTCAGAGCTGAGCGCAGGATCCGCCCTGGCAGCAGCACAAGGCGACACTGCAGTTCCTGGGGAGGCTGGGCGGGCTTTGAAGTCCAGGCGACCCCGATCTCTGAGCTGCTTTTGTGAGTTTTTGACTCTTGCAGAGGAACTGCCCACACCACTGAAAAATCGCTCCAGGGTCTGAGCCACAGTGTAACATTTTCCGTGGATTCCGTGTTAAAAGACCTGGAGAGTCCAAGGAGATCTCAGGAAGCCTCTGACCAAGCCTGCGAAGCAGATGAGAAAAGGTTGCGCAAGTTCAGAAGAAAACAGAGATACTGCCAGAGAGCCCGGATGCTAGCACAGCGCTACCTGGAGCCGAGACTGCAGCAGAAACCGAGCCAGGAAGATGCTGCTTGGGCCAGAATGCGTGGTCTCTCCTCACGGTGAACACAAGACCGCAGAGCCGGTGGCTCCGCACAAATTCAGCCGGGTGTTATGGCGCGCAGTGCGACATCTCGAGATGACTCAGAAACTTGCGAGAAACAAACAGTACTCCAAGCCTGGCTGCTGACTTAACGCAAACGGGCAGACCAGGAAGAGGAGGAGAAGCTCCAGGGAACGTGGAAAACACGCCGAAAGAAGGGCGGCGCTGAATCTAAGCTCCCGGGAGCGGGAAGGGTGGCCGGAGGTTAGTGAGCCACGAGGACGGGTGTGAGCACTGCACACGCAGTGCACACACACGCAGTGCACACAGCCAGCACTGTGCCGGGCCAAGGACACCATCCCTGACCTCATGTCCAGAGCAGGCAGCAGAGGTGCAGGATGTACGGCCCGGAGATCGGCACGGACAAGCAGCAGAGAAGAGGCCCCACCTCGGCCTTCCGAGGCCAGCAGAGCCGGGGAGAACACTCGGACCTCTCATGGAAGCCACCTTAGAGGACGCCCGGCCACCCCCTGGAGCGGTGTCTGCAGCGACAGTGGCTCATGAGAACCCACGTGGCTCTCAGTGCACTTGCGTACTGATTTTGTCTAGAATGCGCGGGCCTCCTCAGGGAGACTTGGGTGTCTGTGTAGCCTTCGGCCACTGGGACTAGACAAACTCTGAGGTTCGGGACTCTTGCTGGCCAAGGATGTGGGAAACAAGCATTTCAGTGAAATCCTTGAAGGAAATTTACCCAGCCCGGGCCCCAAGCCCACACCCGTGTGACATGGATGCAGGAAAAGGCTGCACCACGGCAAAGCAGAGCCAGTATGGGTTCCCAAGGCAGCCCTGCTCCTCCCCCGCGCTCGGCTGAATGAACTGCTGGAGGCCTCAGACCCAGGGATGCCCTCACAACTCAGGCAAATCTGCGCAGAACATGGAACTGCTGCTGGAACCGGACAGGAGCCAGGGACGCCTGCATCTCACCGTCCACACTGCAGACCACACATCTCTCCATCCAGCTGTTTCCTGCTACAGCACTATGGGCACCCAGCTACGCAGACAGGGGTTCATGCTCTGCACTGCTGGAGCCCACGTGCCACGCCTGGGTGTCTGAGTAGCTGCTAAGGCGCCAGCATACTGTGCATGCGTGTTGTGAACCACGCTGCGGAAACTGCCTTGGACACAGCGAGGCAACGCAAAGCCGCCCAGGGTACAGATCTGCTGTCCCGGGCACAGTAGGGCAAGCTCAACCCCAGGTCACAAACCGGGCCCAGTCCAGAGAGATTGCTCACCCATAAGAGCCCTGGAAGAAGCCACAGCTGCCACAGCTGTCCTGATCACAAGCTGGTGGAAAAGAAGTAAATCAGAGATGGAAGGGTAAGAGCTGTCAAGTGAGCAGAGATTCTGGAGCAGCAATACATTAGAAATCACACTGCTTCGACAGATGCCCTAGAAACCTTAGTGCGGTGCGGGTTTGTTTTTATAACCTGACAAGCAGGCGTTGGGTAGCGAGGGCAGCTGTGAAGATGCCATGCAGCCCCCACTCTCCTTGTGGCTGCGTGTGCTTTTCCTATGGTCTTTATACCCATGGTCACAAAGTGGCTAAGGTACTTCAAAGTGTCACATCTGTGTCCCACACAAGCAGAAAAAAGCAAGACAGATCACTGCTGATTATACATCTCTATAATGCAGACGGCTGGGAATCTGCTTCTCTCGCACTGGTTGGGAACCTATTCAGAAGAAGCTTGTACTGCACAGCCCTGGACATCAAGCCTCCCAACCCCCTTCCACTCTCCTCAGCCTAGCACCCTATGGCTAGAGAAACGAGGAAGCAGGATGTGGTGGTGCAGACCTGTAATCCCAGCATTCAGGAAGCTGAGGCAGGAGGACTGCTGCGAGTTCGAGGCCAGCCTGGACTACAAAGTGAGTTCAAGCCCAGCCTGAACTACACAGTGGAACTCTATCTCAAAATGAATGGAAGGAAGGGAGGGAGGGAGGAAGGGAGGAAGGGAGGGGGGGAGGCAGGAAGGAAGGAAGGGAGAAGAGAAAGGCAAAGGGACGAGGCCTCTCCCCTTGCCAACGGGCAGCGCCCCTTCTTGTGCCCCATGGCCTTTACACACAGACCCAACGCCAGCATCGAGACAGGAGGCATCAATTTACTGATGTTCACATTAAGCCACGGCCCAGCAGGAAGAACACGACTGTTTCTAAAGGGAGTAACAAGGACACCACAGCGAACGCACTGGACGCGCTCCCAACAGAGACCTGCTTTTCTTCTCCAGCCAGAGCCAGTTGGTGCCTGGGGCTTCTGCCGAGCACCAGCACCAACCCCCAGGCCACTGTGGACCACTTCCCTCCTGTGCCCTCGAGGTTTGCGTCCTGCACTGTCCCAGGCGGGAGGGGCACAGGCGTCCTCCTCCAGGCCCACACACCATGCGACCTTCCCAGCTCCCGCAGATGAGCCTGCAGTATCCTGTCGGTGACACAAGGTGCACACACGGGTGAGGCAGAGTCTGGTGACAAAACAGTTAGCACCAAAAAGCGGCTTCTGCTTCCTCATCACGAAGTAAACACAGTATCTGTTTATTTTTGTAAGGAAAGAAAAGTCTTAAAAATATATGGCACTAGAGCGTGGAACTACACAGCTGCATCCCGGGGAGCGGCCCTCAGATGTAGAGCTGGTGGGAGGCCAAGGTGTCCATGAAGGGCCGCACCAGGTTGTCGGTGGAGAAGTAGAAGATGAGCCCGAAGGTGATGGAGATGGGCAGGGCGGGCAGAGCCTTCTTGAACACGGCGAGCAGCAGGAGGGTCAGACACAGGCCCTGCGGGACACGGAGAGAGGGAACGGCAGTGGCCACCAGTGTGCAGGGCGGGATGTGCCGGGGCTGGGCTCCTATGGGCTCACAGTGCCACAACCCTGCTGGGGACAGCAGTCGCACGGGGCGGCCTCCCGAAAGGACAACGAGACAAGTGGCCCGACTAAAACCCCAGTGAGGATCTCAGTAGCCAACACTAAGGAAACCAAAGGTGCTTCGTGACCTGTCCCCTCATGGCCCTTCCTGCCCCTGCCCCTTCCCCTGCCCCAGGCATCCAAGGTGGGGACAGGAAGCGGAGGTATGAGTACCTTCCTGCCCTTGGGGACAGGGGGGCTGAGGGAAGGCAGGACCGAGGGGAGGAGCCGGGTCTGCGATGCTCTCCCGGACACGCGGGAGACCACCCTTGACCACAAACCCTGTGACACCAGTGAGTTCATGGGGGGCGGGACAGGGGGTGTGTGTCCTTGAGACTCTGCCTCTTCTCATCTAACAGGAAGGCCCTCCAAGGCTATGGCTTGGGGTGAGGTCCTGCTGGGAGACCCTCCCAAGCCCCAGGAGCCTGCTGGGCTCAGAGCAGCTATCCCCCCCCCCCCCCCCCCCCCCCCCCCCCGGGCCTGAAGGGGATCTGTAACAGGAGAAGCATCCTCTTAGCTTTGTGCTCATGGCCCTTAAACTGGTCCCCCTCTGGAAACCTCAGGCGTCACAGAGGTGTCAGGTGTCCCTGGACAAACCACACAAAGCCCTGGGCCAGGCCTTGAGCACCCAGGTCCCCTCCCCTACACTGCCCTGCAGGTGGCCCACGCCTCCCTCAGCACTCCTTGGTGGCCCTGCCCAGTCCCCTCAGAGGGAAGACGGCGGCCAGAGGAGACCCCCAGGCGACCCCACACTCACGATGAGGATGGCCACGAAGCAGGCCAGCGTGGTGTTCCAGTCCCCGCTGCCTGTGGCCGCCGCCTTGCCCACCAGCACGCTGTAAAAGATGAAGTCACCCAGGCCGAGCTTCACGCCCCCTGTGTGGGGAGGGAAAGAGGCCCGGTCAGTCCAGAGCCAACAGGAAGCAGGGAGAAAACAGGAGGCGAAGGACAGGGACGCCAGGCGAGGGACCCAGCTGCTCTGCAGCGCACACGGGGCCGAGGCGCCGGAGACTGAGGGCCGAGACGGGGGCCGGGAGCCAGCCATGTGGGGCGGAGGGGACCCAGACCTGGGCCACTCTCAGCCTGGGCAGAGCAGCCAGCGGCCACGCTGCCGCTCAGAGGAAGCTGAGCAGGGCCGGGGCTGAGTAACAAACACATAAACAGGGCAGGCGGGGGGGGGGGGTCACTTCCTGCCAAGGGAATTACAGATATTCTTCGGAAATTTAAATTCACTCCTCCCAAGCACAGGGATGATAATGTAATGGAGACTCTTGGTGGCCCTGCCTCTGGGAGGACCCGCGCTCTCAGAGGCTTTCCATTTTGTGTAGTCCAGCCCCACTGAAGAAATGGTCTGGTTCAGGGCAAAGCAGTGCATGCGCGGCCTCTGCCTGAGCCCCCCAAGCTCTGGCAGGGCCCCCTTCGTCTCGGCATCCCCTTGCTCTCTCAACCTCCCACTCTTCCTTTCCAGCAGGACTCAGAAGAGCCTGCACTGGCCTCCAGGCCATGCCAGGAACCCACATCCCCTGCCCGGTGCTCTGGCCAAGCCCCCACGTCCCCCAAGGACGCATGCAGCCTTGTCCCATCTGTCTATCCCTGTGCCCCTCTGGGACCCCCCAGCACCCTACCTTCCTTTGCACACACCGCTGACATCAGGCTTGGACCTGCACCCACCCGGCCACCCTCTTGGCCATAGCCTTGACAACATGAATTGGGGGACCCTCCTCCACCAGACTTGGGGGAGCCACAGTGCACCCCACCCCGCAGCAGGCCATCTGAACATGGGCACCTTACTTTCCTCCTCTTCCTCCAGCTCCTCCCCGGGGTAGCCAGGCAGGGGGGGCTCAAAGACGTCAGGGTATGAGGGCTCCCCAAAACTGTCGTAGGAGTCTTCTTCTGGGTGTCCGGAAAAGGAGGCCACCAACAGCACCGAGGAGAAGAAGCGGGGGGACAGATGCTGGTCAGAGAGCTCCCTGGGAACAAGGTGGCCCCACCCACATGGCAGCCAGATGCCAAGCTGTCCCTGTCCCCAGCCACCAGCCGCCCAGGCAGAGCTAAAATGCAGAGCCCAGGCGCAGGGTGATAGTCAACTCTTCTCCCCCTGTGGAGGGCTGGCTATCAGATGACACATGCCTCCCAGAGACCAGGCCTGGCACGGTGCAGGGAGAGGGTGACCCCAGTGATGCCAGGCTGTCACTCCAATACTCACCCATCTCTGGGTCGTAGGGGAGCTGCAAGGCACCCTGTGAGGATGGGTCCAGCTTTGCCATGCCTACTGTCCACACCATGGCGGCTGGGGAAGGAGACGGGGCCACAGCTCAGCACGACCCACTGCGGCTGCGTCCCCAAGGGCCCGCAGGATGCCCACTGTGGTCCTGACTCTAGATCCATCCTTTGGGCTGCTGTGGCAGGGGCCCGCGGAGGCAGACAGCACCAGTCTCTCTTTTTTGAGCTCCTCACAAGTCAGTACAACAGTGGATGATGACAGTAAGGGTGAGCAGTTTGAAGTAGTTGTTTTAAAAACTGTGTTTAAAAAACACACAATGCACTACCTTATCCATGTCTGCTTTGCTTTGTTTTGTGGGAATTAAACCAAGGAGTGCTGAGCTATGTCTTTACCCTTAATTTTTTTTCTTTTGAGATGGGGTCTTGCTGAGTTTCCCAAGGTAGCCTCAAAGTGCAATCTTCCTGCCTCAGCATCCTGAGTAGCTGGATTACAATCACGTACTACCAAGCCCAGCCATCGTAACCAGTTTTAAGTGTACACTTCAGTAGTACTCAGTGTATCCACACTGCTGTGTAAAGATCACATTTTTGCAGCCAGGGGCGGTGGCACATGCCTGTAATCCCAGCACTCAAGAAGCTGAGGCAGGACTTCCGGGAAGATGGCTACCGGGTAGGCAGCAGAGAGAGAACCTCCCAGAGGATTACCACCCAAACAATGAAATATAGCAATATGAAGACAGAAATAAGGACTTCCGGGAAGAAGACGACCAGCCAAGAGAGCGAGTGTGGAGGGAAGAACGGCTTCAGCTCCTGAACCCGACAGAAAACGCGCTACTGGGACAAACTGCGCCAAACCGGGCAGCGCTCCGGGATCCCGCTCAGAAACCCACCCCCGCAGCCAGCGCTGCGCGAACTGGAGCAACAGCAACCAGCTGGCGGGATCTCTGAGTCGGGGAAAATCTCCATCCAGGGAAAAACATCTGAACGGCACTCCTGTCTGCACGATCACAGGGTGAGTTAAGTGCGCGCTCTAACCGGTTTTTCCTGAATCGGGAAGAAGCTCAGCCCAGCGAGAGACATCTAAGCAGCTTCAAGGACTGCGGGATCTCCCGGGTGGGAAGACCTACTTAGGCGCCCCAACGGGTTTTGTGAGGGGGGAAGGAGCTCCACCCAGGGAGGAACACCTGAGTGGCCTATCTGCAAGAATCCTGGGGTGGCGAGCTGTTTATTTGCCCCGGCCAGGTCTTGGGGTAGGGAGTAGAAGCAGAAATCTCAGCAGAC
>PVLD010012245.1:0-61309 GCA_004027595.1 Dinomys branickii | reverse complement strand
CTCAAAAAGACCAAAAAAAAAAAAAAAGAAAAAAAACAGAGGGCTGGGCGTGATGGCGCACACCTATAATCCCAGCACTCGGGAGGCTGAGGCAGGAGGATCATTAAGAATTTGAGGCCAGCCTCAGCTACAGAGTGAGCTCAAGGCCAGCCTGAACTGCACAGGGAGACCCTGTCTCAAAAAGACCAAAAACGAAAGAAAGAACAAGTTCGTATCAACAGAGGAGAGGTTTATTTTAGCTCGCATTCCCTGAGGTTTCGGTTCACGGTCAGCCGGCCTCAGGGCAGAAACAGCAGGGCGGGGCTGGGGATATAGCTCACTGGAATAAGCGCTTGCCTAGCAAGCGCAGGGTCCTGAGTTCGATCCCCAGTACCGCCAAAAAAAAAAAAAAAAAAAGAAACAGCATGGCGGAGGAAGCAGAGGAAATCTGCTTAATTTATGGCAACTCGGAAGCAGAGAGGACAGGATTTGGAGCCAAGTACAGTCCCCGAGCTCACGTCCCCCTGAGGCACTTCCCGGACAAGGCCCCACCTCCTAACAGCATCCAGCTCTGAAGTCTTGGATGTTCTCACGTCCCACGCATCACTTCAGGAGTCTCTCAGTCCAGGCAAAATGACCACAAATGTTACCTGGCACAAGTACAAATGCAGTCTTTGGGTCATCGATAGATCACACTGTGTCACATGAAAGGGTGTAATCATCTTTGTGTACTTGGAGCTGTTCACATCAAATCTCGCATAGTGCATTAATTCCTGGATACCACAGCTACTCCCTAATCTCTGCTGCCAAAAGAAGTAAATTCTTTTTCTTATTAGGAAAGGATTGATTAAAAATCAGGCCCACCTGAGCCAGGCATGATGGCGCGCGCACCTAGGCTTCCAGCACTCTGGGGCTGGAGTGGCAGGATGGAAAGTTCGGAGGGCAGCCTGGGCAGTGTAGCAGCTCAGTGAGGTCCTGTCTCAAAAGAAAGAAGCAAAAGGGGTGGGGATGCAGCTCCAGGAGACGTGGCTCAGCAGTGGTTCGACACCAGCCCTGTGAAACAAAATCAAGAAGATGCAGACAAATCCAGATTTCAGTTTCCTCTGGCCACATATTCTTAGCTCTGTGACCTTGGGCCCTAGTTTCACTTATGCACTAGGGGTAATTATAGTCACTATACTTCGGGGTTATTGTAGGAAAGTTAGGTAGACAGGCTAGGGACTAGCATCTGGAAGAAATGCAAAATATTAACGTCAATGCTATTAAAGGAAGTTTATTATTGTGAAAATTATACTTTACCTATACACAAGGCAATAAAAACAAAACCACAGTCTTACCTTCCCGAGTTAACTACTGTTAACTTTTGGGTATTCATGCCTTCATTCAATGTGAGTATGAGACTTGGTGATAGATTAGCAGCTCTCAAGTGTATAAAGCAATGTCTTGTGGAAGGGAGGAAGACATTTTTCTCTAGAACTGTATCCAGGGCCTCCCCACCCCCACTTAAAGTTTGAGACAAGGTCTCACTAAATTTCTAAATTGCCCTGATGACCCTCCTGCCTCAGCCTCCCAGGGTGCTGGTATTAGATTACGGCATTTGCCACCAGAGCCTAGCTCAGTGATGGCAAAACTTTTAGACCGAGTACCCAAAGTGCAACCTCTAACCCACTTACTTATTGCAAAGTGCCAACACTGCAATTGAACCTGAATACCGAGGTTTTCGTTTAGAAAAAATAACTGTTATTGGCTCATATGCCAACCGAGAGGGCTCTGTGTGCCTGCTGTGGCATGTGTGCCATAGGCTCTTTACCACTGGCCTAGCCCCAACAACCATGTTTTTTGTTGTTTCTGTTTTAAGGCAGAGTCTTGCTATGTAGTTCAGGCTGGCCTTGAATTTACTATGTGGCCCAGGTTGGCCTTGAACCCATGGTGATCTTCTTGCCTCAGCCTCCCAAGTGCTGCGATGACAGGAATTTGACACCATCCCCGGCTAAATGCGTTTTAAGAAGTTCTGATGAGAACTGTCCAGCAGTGGAATGGGCTGCCCACAACATAGGGAACTATGTCCTTGTTAAAGAACAAATAGCTGAGTTTGACTGGCAACCGTTTGTCAGAAAGGTTCTGCAAGAGCCAGGCAGGGTGGTGTGTACTCCATAACCCCAGCACTTGGGAAGCTGAGACAGGAGGATCACCTGCAAGTCTGAGGCCAGCCTGGGCTATGTAATGAGTTCAAGGCCAGCCCAAACTACATAGTGAGACCCTGTTAAAAAAAAAAATGATAAAAAAAATGCCTCTGTATGTATATATGCATATGTCAGATTCACAGCCCACGTGGGACAATTTGTGCAGTTCTTAGCAAATACTGGGTGGTGAGGAGCTCCAGAATCATCCTGTGAAGCTAACAGAGAATTCCTAGCACAGGTCAGGCACAAGCTTTCCCCCCCTCACAAAGCTGAGGCCGTGCAGTTCCTCCCACTCAATATGGAGAAAGAAATCAAAGGGACGGCTGGAACCTCAAAAAGTTTGCATCTTATCTGCACAGGTACTGTTTGTCTGCTCTTTTATTATTATCTTGGGTTTCTTTCTGAGAAAAAATCCTGACTGGGCAAAAATTCACAGTAATTACTCAGGGGAAAGGAAAAAAGAAGAAACAAACAAACAAAAAATACATAAGCGCAGTGGTGTGCGAGGGGGTGGGGGGACGACCCTAAGAACACGGTGCTGCGGGAGAGAAGGCTGCCAGGCTGGGGAAGGCCTGCCCAAGTGCTTTTGATGTCTGACCAATTATTATCTTATTATTCTTCCTGCTATAGATGCAGCTGCAATTTATGCAACAGGATGTTTAAAAAGATTAAAGAGAAGCTGAAATAGGCTTCTGACGTGGTAAGAGTTCCTAGAATATGTATTTATGGACGTTTAGAATATAAGTTCCTGTACATTCTTAGAATAAATCATTTATTTGTTTTTGTTCTTAAAAAAGAAACAAGTAAAATTTGTGTTTCAATATGGCTGCTTCCTGCAGCAGGTGATATAGGACTAGCAGACCAGGGCAAGCAAATAGTGCAGCACAGAGACAGACTGGAAGCCTGTTCAATCTGTGGCCCCTGCTGCTTCTAATTAGCTTTGAGCTTTGCGTCCAAAATATTTTATCTCTATATTATGCAACAGTTTGGAATTTATTTGGATTCAACCTGTTTATCAGAAAATGTATTCTTTCAGTGTTCAGGTAGGAGAGTTATGTGGAATTTGTGCCTGCAATCAACCAGTGTAAAGAAGAAAGTTAAAAAGAAACAAAACAAAACAGCCAGACCCAGTGGCACAGGCCTGTGACTCCAGTGCTCTGGGAGGCTGAGGCAGAAGGATGGAAAGTTGGAGCACAGCCTGCACAATTTAGCAAAAGGCTGGCTCACACACACATATACGCACACGCACACAGGAAGGCTCGAGTTGTAGCTCAGTGTGAAAGTATCGGGTTAACCCCCTCATCTAAATAAGTAAATTATTTAATTAATAAAATCTATTTCTTTAAGGGAGTTTGTGGAGTTGAAGTTGAAATTAGTTTAACCGACTTTGTGTTTTAAAAAGTGTTCAATAATTATCTCGCTCACTGGTATTCAAAATTTTCTGCCATGTGGGGTGTTATAGACTGGCACACATCACCCCATAAAAAGATCTTTGGGGTGTAGCCTCAGAATTACTCATGTTAATCATGAATTCTCTGTTAATTGTGGTTCTTTTTCCTAGTAATCTAGGCTAAGACCTAGTACAGACCTGCTTGCACTCTCTTTTTCTGTATTATGTGTTTATATATGTGTGTGGATATAATTTTTTCTGAACTTGTATCTGTTTGAGACAATGTGGATATCATGACCCTTTTCCCTAAGTACTTCAGAGTACACTTCTTAAAAAACAAGGGATTCTCTTAGATAATCACAGTACAATTATGAAACTTAGAAAATCAAGACCAATCCAATAGTATTTCCAATTAGATATGAACCTTTATTCAAGTGTCCCAATAACATC
Organism: Dinomys branickii; assembly: GCA_004027595.1. Taxonomy (NCBI): domain Eukaryota; kingdom Metazoa; phylum Chordata; class Mammalia; order Rodentia; family Dinomyidae; genus Dinomys; species Dinomys branickii. The sequence continues at coordinate 57,307 of PVLD010012245.1, read as the reverse complement.
AAATTTAGTAAAAGAAATTCCAGCTCATGCGTACATTCAATTGTCCAGTATCCTGAGCTTCAAATCTAGAACAGATTGTCCATACTTTTTTTCATGACCTTGACTTTTGCAAAAAGTTTCAGACCAGTAGTTTTTGTAGACAGTTCTTTTTCTTGTGATGGGGTGAGGGTGGAGTGTTGAGACAGGGTCTTGCTATATAGTTCAGGTTGGCCTTGAACTCAGTATGTAGTCCAAGCTGACCTCAAACTCACAGTGATCCTCCTGCCTCAGCATCCCAAGTAATATTATGACCAGTTTGTAGTGTTCTTTATATTGTTTTCTGACATTTCTTCATGATTAGACTCAGATTATATATTCTTAGCAAGAATACTGCAGAAGTGATATTGCGATATGTATATGATATTAGGAGTTGATTTGTTACATTACTCTTTCTTTCTTTCTTTTTTTTTTTTTTTTTTGGTACTGGTAATTGAACTCAGAACCTTGGGCTTGCCAGACAGGTACTTGTGCCACTTAGCTGTATATCCCCTTAAAGTTAGCTGGTTGTGGTAGCACATAACTGCAATCCCAGCAACTCAAGAGGCTGAGGCAGGAGACTGCCACAAGTTTTACATCCTGGACTAGGTAGTGAGTTCAGGATCAGCCTGAACTACATAATAACACCCTGTCTCAAAAAAAAACAAAACAAAAAAGTTAATTTTGATGACTTGATTAAGGTGGTGCTGTTTTCCTTTTATGGTTGTAAGTACCTTGTTGGGGGATATTCTTCAATTATGTAAAGATGCTGTTTCCCATCAAATCTTACCCATTTTAGACTCCACTGATGATTCCTTTGCATTGTGCTACATCCTAAGACCTTTTTGTTTCTGTTTGTAATTTTGAGACAGGATGTTGCTAAGCTGGCCAGGCTAGGCTCGAACTTGAAATCATCTTTCCACAGCCTCTCACAGTGCTGGGACTACAGATGGGCACCACCTCACTCAACCAGTTATGACTCTTTTTTTTTTTTTTTTTGTCTTTTTCAGACAGGGTCTACCTGTGCAGTTCATCCTGGTCTTGAGCTCACTTTTGTTGCCGAGGCTGGCCTCGAACTCCCAATGATCCTTCTGCCACAGCCTCCCACGTGCTGTATGCCACCATGCCTGGCCCAGTTATGATTCTTAACACAATCAATTATTCTTATGATGGTTGCAAAATAGTGATCTTATAATTCCATCATTCTTTTTGTATCTTTTTAGTTGGCATTCTATAAGAGCAAGCTTTTTTAACCAGGTATAGTGGCATATACTGATAACCCCAGTACTCGGGGAGGCTGAAGCTAGAGGATCACAAATTGAAGTCCAGCTTGGATAACTTAGCCACTTAGCCAGACTCTGTTTCAAAATTACAAATAAAGAGAGGGTTGAGGATGTATTTCAGTGCAGAGGCCCTGGGTTTAATGCCTAGCATCAGTACTGCATACACACAGGAAGGAAGGAAGAAAGGAAGGAAAGAAGGGAAGGAGGGAGGGAGGGAAGAAAAGGAGTAAGAAAAAAAGAAAAACTTTCTTTTATCATTAAAGAGAAAAAAATAACAAGATAAGACAAAAACAAAACAATAAAAACAATACAGAATTTCAAATCAAGATGACAGGAAATTAACAATGGTTGTTATATTGCATATTGTTATCTCCAATGAAATTGCTCACATTACCAGATGTAAGAATGCAAGATTGATCAAGCAATTAAAAAGACTAAAAAATAATTTTAAAAAACATTAGAAATGACACAGGGCTTCACTAAACAAGATGGTAGGAAATTCAACAATGGTTGTTATATTGCATATTGTCATCTTCAAATTAGTTGTTCAGATTACCAGATATAAGCATGCAAAATTGGTAAAAAAAAACAAAAACACTTAAGCATTAACTATTCCTTACAATAAACCAATAGACATCAGCAGTACAATTACCCCAGCTATCCTTGTGTGTGTGTGTGTGTATATATATACATACACATGTGTGTGTGTGTGTGTGTGTGTGTATTTTCCCTTCCTTCTTTTTTCATCCTTTTGTTTATCCCAGTTGTTCCTACCCTTTGAGCAATTTCTTTCCCTTTCACAATATCTATTATACCTTTTGGGTTTTATTTACTCTTTCATGTTCTTACACTAGGGAGACAATATGATGTTTACACATGTGAGTCTGATTTATTTCACTTGAGCATGGTCTCCAGTTGCATCCATTTATCTTTAAAAGCCTCATTTCTTTTTATAGTTGAGTAATACTCCATTGTATAAAAATACCACATCTTTTTTATCCATTCCTCAGTTGATGGGCATTTGGTTGTTACCATGATTTAGCTATGACAAATTGCACTGATATAAACTTGGGTACACAAGCCAGGCATGGTGGTGCATGCCTGTAATCTCAACATTCAGGAGGCTGGGGCAGGAAGATTGTTGCAAGTTCAAGACCAGGCTAGGCTACAAAGTGAGCTCAAAGCCAGCCTGAACTGCGTAATGAGACCTTGTCCCAGAAAGACATAACTAACTAACTAACTAAATAACTAAAAAAAAACCATATATCATTGTGGTATGATGTTTTCAGTTCTTCTGGAAAAATACCCAGAAGGGGAATACCTGGCTTAAGTGGAGCCTCTAATCCTAGTTTTGTAAGGAATCTCCACACTGATTTCCACAGTGGTTTCACCAGTCTACACTCCCACACTCCCACCAAGGGGCTGTGGGAAAGGGTTCCTTTGTCCCCGCAGCCCCTCCAGCATTTGCTATTGGTTGACTTCTTGATGATGGCCATTCTTTCTGGGGTGAGACAGAATCTCATTGTTGTTTTAATTTGCATTTCTCGAATGACCAGTGATGTTGGGCATTTTTTTCATATATTTATTTGCCACTTGTATTCCTTCATCTGAGAAGTGTGTGTTCATCTCAGATGCACATTTTTGGATTGGGTCTTTTGAATTTTGGGGGCCTGATTTGTAAAAATACTTTACATGTTCTACATAGAAGCTCCTGGTCTGAGGGACAGTTGGCTAAATTTTTTTTCCAATTCGTGGGTTTTCTTTTTACCCTGTTGGTGATTTCTTTTGATGTGCAAGAACTTTTCAATAAGATGAGATCCGAGTTGTTGATTCTTTGTAGTATTTCCCATGTAGTTGGGTTTTGTTCATGGACTCTACCTATACATATGTCTTCACGATTTCTACCTACTTTCTCTTCCAGTAGATACAGTGTTTGTTTTAATGTTTAGATCTTTGATCCATTTTGACTTTAGTTTAGTGTACAGTGATAGACATGGATCTAATTTTAGTGTTTGGCATGTTTAGTGTTTTTCCAGCACCATTTATTAAAAGAGGCTATCTTTCTTCCAGTGAACATGTTTGGCCCCTCTGGCAAAGATAAGGTGGCTGAGTGTGTTTGTAGTTGTGTCTACATCTTCTAATCCATTCCACTGATCGTTAGGTCTGGTTTTATTGCCAGTACCATGCTGATTTTATCACTGTGGCTAAAAATTATACTTCTGCAGTATAATTTCATGTCAGGCATTGTGATGCCCCCTGCCTTGCCTTTGTTGTCCAGGACTTTTTGCTATTCCACATTTCTTCTGGTTATAGATGAATTTTCTTTTATCATGATTGATTTGACTATTTATAGCAAGGACTCATATATTGCTATTTTATTTAATGGGTTATAGTCTATTATTTTGTTTTTGCTTTTTGTTTTTGGACAGGGTCTCACTATGTAGTTCAGGCTGGCTTCAACTCACAATGATTCTCCTAGCTCAGCCTCCTCGGTGCTGGAATTACAAGTACATGCCACAGTGCCCAGCTGTCATGTATTGTTGATAGTCCTGATGCTCAAATTGTCCTCAATGGGGGCAGTTTGAGTTTCTTCAAACTACCTAATTGACGTGTCTCCAAATTTTTTGAGCTTCCTAACTTTATGACACTACAATATTTTCCAGGTTTATCTTGTACATTCCTAGCAGCAGTCTTGAAATTACCCATTTCTCTGAGAAACTCTTGTCCCCTAAGGGGAGAACATTAAAAAGATCTGGTTTCTAGGAGTGTTAATTTATACTGGGATCTTGCTGGGTGCTGTGACATGTGCTGTAGTTCCAGCTATCCAGGAGCTTGGGGTGAGAGGGTCATTTGAGTGCTTGTGACCAGCCTGGGCCACTTAGCAAGACCCTTAATCAAAACAAAACAGAACAAAACAGAAAACTGGGATAGCGTTGCTTGTAGGCCCTCTCAGAGTACAGGTTATTGCATAGTGACAGACATGTGCATATGCATGCACGCACATATGCACACATAAGGAACACACTTCTAAAAGCCTGTGTTCATACTGACATTTCTAATTCTGAGCCGCGCTACAGAATTCATCCTGGCTTCCCTGGTTCCCATTTTGTGACTCCCTGCTCCCGAAGCACAAACCTATGAGATTTCACTTTTCTTTTTGTCTTTTTGAGACAGGGTCTCACTATGCAGTTCAGGCTGGCCTTGAGCTCACTTTGTAGCCCAGGCTGGTCTCAAACTCTCAAGGATCGTACTGCCTCAGCCTTCTGAGTGCTGGGATTACAGGCGTGCGCCACTACACTCAACTTGAGATTTCACTCTTAACTACTCCCACCCAACAAAACCTGTACTGCTACAGTTACTGTCTTTCCTCCACCATGCGGCTGCCTTGTGCTAGGTCAGGGGTCAGTGACAAGGTGTGATGGTCTGCCCTCCCAGGTGCCATAGGTCTGCCCTCTCAGGTGTGATGCTGCAGTGCTTCCTTTGTGCCACACCATTGACTGCTTTGATAGATATTCCTGCTCATAAAAGCAACCGAAAGCCCAGCTTTGGGCTTTGCTTCACCAATGACGTGGCCAATCTGAAAAGGATGCCCTACCCATGTCCATAGGACTGCATGGTAACTGCTCTATTAGATTTTACATGCGCTTTTAAAATTTAGTTCCCATAATCTAGGATTCAAACATGAATCCAGTCTGTCTGCAGAGTATCTTTTCCCTCTTCCCATTCTGTCCCCTAAGGTGAGGGGCTGGTTTTGTTTTGGAAACAGGATCTTGCTACATAATACAGGTCAGATTGAACTTGATGCTGTAGCCCAGGCTGGCCTCCACCTCACAACCCTCCTGCTTCAGTTTTCTGAGTGCTGGGCTTACTGGCATGCACCACCTCATCTGGTTTTGGATAAGCTTTTATTTTATTTATTTATTTGTATATTTTTGAGATAAGGTCTTGTTATGTAGTTCAGGCTGGTCTTGGACTCCTATGTAGCCCAGGCTGGCCTTGAACTCAGCAATCCTCCTGCCTCAGCCTCCCAAGTGCTAGGACTACAGGCATGTGCCACCTTAACTTTTCTTAGTCTTCTGCATTCTTGGAACCTTGTCAGGCAAATGAATGCCAAAACAAAACACTCTCATCAAATCTGTTACTCTCTCAGATTGTCTGCATTAATAGTTTAATTTGGAAACCATGTTGAAGACAGAGGATTATTTCACAGCAGCAGTGACATACAAAAAGGGTTGTAGTCCTTTTCCAAGGATTTGATCCAAGGAAAATAACTTCACGATACCAAAGATTAGATTCACTGGAAAGAACTCCTTTATGATCTTCCTGACAGAGACAGAGAAGGGAGCTTAAAAAGCTTTCAATGTGAAGGCTGCCCTGAGCCATGCTTGAGCACAATGACGCGATTGTATGGGAGGCTCTTTAAATGCCATCAGCAGGATATAAATGTTCTTTTTTCAATAGCATTGACACCCAATGTACTGCTCCCTGATTTGCTTCCAGCTGTGTGCACCTGAAGGCGAACTGGCCCATGTTAGGGAAGCGTCTTCAGTGTGGAGATTAAAGTGCATTAACCTATTTGTACTCGTAGAACAAAGCCAAGAGCTGATAACCTTGGTGTCATGACTGTCCTCCCTATGTACTAAGCCAACTACTGTACTTGCAGATAAGCTGCAGTTCAGTATTTTATTTTGTGGTGGATATGTAGCAACATGCAATTACCTGAGATAAAAAATCTCCTGAATACGTGAAAGATTTACATGCAAGACAGGTAACTCTTAATTAAAGCCAGGGTATAGTAAATCTTCAGCATTACAGATACTAATAATAGGCCATCAATGTAGCTACTGAAATTGTTTCCTTTATAAGGCTAGAATTGGGCCGGGGATATAGTTCAGCAGCACGAGCACCTGCCTGGCAAGTGCAAGGTCCTGAGTTTGATTCCCGACGCCAAAACAACAACAACAACAACAACAACAAAACTGTCAGACTAGAATTGAGCTTCGTGAGGGAGCTTTGTTTTGTTTCACTGCTCTACTCCCCACGTCTAAAATGTGTCTGATCCCTGGTAGATGTTCAATAAATGTTTGTTGAACAAGTGAAAATTTTCATGGCAAGGTAAGAGGGAATTTAAAAATACTGAACAAAATTCTGAAAGAATTACTGCCAAGCACTGTAGGGAATATTGATGCGAAAGAATAATGTGGAAAATGATTACTACTGCTCCATAGCCCAAAGAATCAAACCTTTGCTCCATCTCCAGCAGTTCAGAGGCTGGTGAAGAGGTGTTTCTAGGAACTGACCTAGATCTTTAAACAAACATTTAAAATTTTGTGTGGTTGAGGAGTAGCTAAGGTGTGGCCTGATATTTGAAGATCAGAGTGGCACAGGTTAAAAGCAAGAGAAAAAGGGGGAGCCAGGAATGGTGGTGCATATCTATAATCTCAGCACTCAGGAGGCTGAGGCAAGATGATCGCTGTGAGTTCGAGGCCAGCCTGGAATACACAGTGAGTTCAAGGCCAGCCTCAACTGCGTATCAAAACCTAGATCAAAAAAAAAAAAAAAAAAAAAAAAAGGGAGAGAGAGAGAAGAGAAAGAGGGGATGTATTATAGGCAACAGAAAATGCCTATCTACTCTTTAAGGATTTAGGTTCTTGGACCTCAAACTCAAGGGCTTTTAAAGGACACCAGTAGCACAAATAGGGAAGCAGCTGAATATAATGCATTAGCAAGGACTGGAGACGGCGTGAAAAGGGATGTTCAGGGGGCTGGGGGTATAGCTCAGTGGCATAAGCACTTGCCTGGCAAGCGCAAGGTCCTGAGTTCGATCCCCGGTACCGGAAAAAAAAAAAAAAAAAGAAAAAGGATGTTCACAGCGGCAGGTACCACCATGCAGTTGTGTTGTTTTCAAATCAGAAGCAAAGACAACAAAACACCATGTTGACCAAAATATGCTTGTGGAGCAGATTCCTTTGTTACACAGCTTGAGAACTTTAGTTTAGGTTTTATATTATTTCTGTGAATTAACATTTGCCCTTGCAAGAAGTGTATGTGTGCGTGTATGTGTCTGTGTGTCTGTGTCTGAGAGTGTTCCAATAGTTACAGACTGGACAATTTTAGGAATAAAGAGGTGCATTTGCCCCTCATAGGGGTGAGGAGACTTACCAGGGGTCACACTTGGGGTAATAACTGGAGCTTCCTAGAGGGAGGAAGGAGCCTCACAGCAGCAGTTAGGAAATGGCAGGGCTGTTAGAGCTGAGAGCAGAGTGGAAACGTTATGGCCCGGGGTTACCTGCAAGGCAGTCTCCTGGGGAGGGTGTGATGACTTGTTAGCTTCCCCAGGGTGGTCAGAAAGGTTATTCAGCAGGACTGCCCTTGATACAGTAACACTTAGATGTAAAAAGAAAGCAAACCAAGCCAGGTGTGGTGGCGCATCCCTGTAATCCCAGCACTCAGGAGGCTGAGGCAGGAGGATCGTTGCAAGTTCGAGACCTGGCTGGGCTACAAAGTGAGCTCAAGGCCAGCTTGAACTGCCTAGTGTGACCCTGTCTCAAAAAGACCAAAAAACCAAAACAACCAAACCAAAAACAAAAACGATACAGGAAGTGGAAAGAATTATGTACATATACTCACTCCCCATGCTGAATGTAGCCATCATGTACTACTAATTTGTACTAGTAAAAATAGAAAAAAAATTAGAAATGATAAAACCTAATCAGTGAGTATTACTAACCTCATTTTGTTCTCTAATCCCTCGCCTTGTCTTGTAGGGTGGGTGTCAGGGGATTCACTTTGCTGACTGCCTTGTACAGTCTTTTGTGGGCAACCTTTCACTAGACTGAAACCATAGTGACGTGAGGAATTCTAGGATGGAATATGAACTTCACTCTCTACATAGTGAGCCTATGTAGCCATGGGTCTGAGTTTCTAATTAATGACATTAAGCGGAAGTCTTTGGTTGGCTTTTGGACAGTACTGGGGATTGAACCCAGGGCCTTCACCCTGAGTTATACACTCATACATTTCTGTTTTGTGAGATGGAGCCTCACTAAGGCTCTAAGTTACCCAAGCTAGGGTTGAACTTGTGAGCCTCCTGTCTCAAATTCCTAGAGTGCTGCAATTACAAGTGTGCACTGCCAGGTTCAGCTCTGAGTGGATGTCTTGATGGGACTTTCAGGAAGGCAGCTCAAACACAGCTGCTACCTACCCTTCAATGCACCATAGGTTGTGCAATGATAGCAAATTTTGTGCTCAGTTCAGTTCTCCCCACTGTGAGTTTTTTAAGTTACTCCAACCACTGTCTAGGTCCAGTTTCATACGGTGAAGGGGTGGAGGACAGGGGATGAAGTTGTAAAGAGAAACACACCTGCCTCACATTTACTCTTAGGCTCCTTCCATCACACGGAGCAATATTTTATGGAGAGCGCCTAGGAGCTTGGGGCAGCAACTTGCAATCTAGTGACTGGGATGCATGACAGCTGATGGCTGCAGGAGGGGACAAATGGTGAGCATGTGGGAAGAACATGCAACTTCCAACCAGTGGGGAAGTGCTAAGGAGCGTGTCAGGCGAATTCTAGCAGTGATCAGGATAAACCCTACTCTTCTGGTATGCATTAAAGCCATATGGGGAGAGGCCTTCTGATCATGTTGAGAAGGTACTGTGAGGAGATAGAAATTGACCACTTGTTCTTTATCAGCCTAAAATAGCTTTGTACATTATTGCTGTTAACAGAGTTTGTGAGATCATCATAGCTGCTAAACCAAAAAGTTTCCAAGCTTCTTGATCTGAGGAATAAAGGATTTGTGAAATGAGATGTGTGAGATTGGGACACATTGGGAGATTGGGATTCTCTTCCTAGGGAACTCAGAACAAAGGATTGCCCCAGATGAATCTCACACACCTGTAACTACTTTCACACTCTTAAAATAGTACTGAGTTAACCTTGACCTTCCCTAACTTAGAGGGCTATTCCTGAAGGATTGAGCTCATTTTTCTCTTTGAGCAAATGTTTAAAAGTGAGATTTAGCCAGGCATAGCGGCACATGCCTGTAATTCCAGCACTCAGGAGGCTGAGGCAGGAGGATTGTCACAGGTTTAAAGCTAGCCTAAGCTACATAGTGAGACCCTGTCTCAACAAACAAACAAAAACAAAAGAAAAGTGAGATTTAAATCAGGGAATGGGTCAAATTGTCTCTTTTTCATCTCTGGGTGGTTTTGAGAGTAGTCGTCCATAGCGGAATGGATATAGAGGTACTGGACTGGAAGAGTTTCTTTTTCTCCTGTTATTTTTTAATCATTTATTAAAGATGACATGAGAGATTATTTTCCAAGTGAAGACCAACCCTACTAAAATGTGAGACTTTCCAGACCTTGATAAAAGCTCAAATGCTGCCAGGCATGGTGGTGCACACCTGTAATCCCAGCACTTGGGAGGCTGAGATAGGAGGATGGATGCAAGTTTAGGGCCAGCCTGGGCTACAAAGTGAGCTCAATGCCAGTCTGAACTTCATAGTGAGATGAGACCCTGTCTCAAAAGACCACGGGGAGAAAAAAAGAAGCTCAAATGCTGAACATACTGTCTTTTAGTTGTCTCTCCTAATAAAAATCAACTTGAAAAATAACCTAACAGGTAAGCCAAACTGTGCCCACATTGTCCCACAAAGGAGGCTAGTGAAGGTGAACTGAGACCTTGCTTTAAGAGTGAAGGCCATAGTCCATTCCCAAATATTTCTATTGTCTCAGCCTGGTGAACTTTCACCCACTTAAGGCCTTCTTTGAACAGTCTGATCAAAAACAAGGTCCTTAAATATTTTTTTTAGATTGTTTACTTACAGCTAAACCTTTAGACAGGAGGCCAACTCTCAGTGGTCACCTCCAAATAGGTTAACTTTGGACTGAAGAGATTAAAAAAAAAATCTACAACTTTCAAATAGACACGTGAATGATACCAGTAGCTTGACTTCATCTACTCTTCTGAAGTATTCCCTCTCTCCCAGGGAACACCTTAGAGGAGTAAACAGAACGGCTTCAATGGGAAACCCTTGCACAGTCCTAAGTGAGGACAGCAGCTGTCAGGTGATGAGCCACAGGTCTGGGCTGGAATGGCGGGTCCGCAGGTGGAAGGTGGAGCGTAGGGCAGTGAGCACAGCCATATAAAGTGTGCCTTTGTCTTCCTGTTCACAGGGTGTCTTTTTTCTGTGGGTCGCCCATCACGCTTACCTGTTGCTTTTTTCAGTATAGGGACAAGGGTAAAGTTATGAAGAGAAAACATTTTCTGTCTTAAAAGTCATGCTCCTGTGCTTTAGGAATGGCCCTTCCTTAGGCTTCCTTGAAAGAAGCAAACAAACAAACAAAAAAAACCCCAACGTTCATTTGTCCATTTTGTCCAAGTGGTCCTTTAGTACTTGTAGAATGACAGAAACAATAAACTGTGTTTGGACAAAACAGGCAGTAGACAAAGAGAAGAACCTTTGTAAAATCAGAAAAGATCACTTTAAAGTCAGACTTCTCGTAAAAAAATGACTGATTTTTTTGTAATGCCACATGTAGATGCAGGTAATGTTTGCCAAACGCCCACACATTTAGAGCACAGTGTATGGCCTAGACGTATATGAGTTAGCAGCCGTCAAAGCACATGCACTTTGGGCTTAAGGTCATCACCTGGCCATTTAATTTTAATTGTGTATAAACTCAGGGATGAAGAACAGAAATAAAAAATAAATAAATAAAACAGCCATCAAAAAGAAGAGCAGAAATCAGAGATACTGGTATAAACTTGGGCAAGAAATACGAGTGAACAGAAGGGTCTGCTCAGATGACCTAGAAGACAGTGCAACAGGTTGGAGCTGCTTAGCCCGGACGCAACAACAATAAAATGCCCACCACTTAATATTTGTTGGCTGCTTATTATGCTTTATGGAGACTACACTATGGAAGGGGTACAAATATTATTCCAATTCACAGCTGGGAAAGACACAGATGAAAGAGTTTGCCAAAGGTTACACACGTAATCGACAGAAGCAAGCTCCAAACCATCTCTGTCAGACTTCAAAACTTACCTGAGTACTATTTTGCTTTATTGCCTAGTATCGCAATTGTAATTATTTCTTAATATATTATATCAAAAATAGGAAAGTGTACTCCATGTTTGATAAAGAACGTAGGAAGTCTGGGAATGTAGCTTAGTGGTACAGTATTTGTCTAGCATGTGCAAGGCCCTGGTGATTCCCACACCAGAATGAGGAGAAGGACAGGGAGAGGGAGAGGGAGGAGGAGGAGAAGGAGGTGAAGGTAGAGGAGGCCGCCTAAACTACAGGAAGAGACTCTGTCTCCAAACAGGAAGGGAGGGAGGGAGGGAGGGAGGGAGGAAGGAAGGAAGGAAGGAGCTCAAAAGTTTAGAAATTCTATTTATGCAGAAAAGGTAGCACTTTTATTTATGTGTTGGCTCAATGAAGGCTTATTTGCTCCTTTTGTTTATCTCTACCATGCTTTAAAGGGTCCCTATTCTTAAAACTCCCTCAATTATAGGGCGATCAGTCCGTTTGTTTGTTTGTTTTTATTTGTTGAGACAGGGACTCACTACGTAGATCCTCCTGCCTCAGCCTCCCAAGGGCTGGGTGACAGGTGTGTGCCACATGCCTGGAAACCATCACTATTTGCATGAGACTTTGAACTGGGAAAGTCTCCCATCCCAGGAAACCCCTCTGTCCTAGGCAGATCAGCATTGTTTGTTACCCTAGCTTCAAAGCCCATATGGGCGCTTTAATGTTTTTAGATAAAGGTTAATGATTATAAATAGGATTGGACAGGCTTGAGTTCTTTCTAGGGAAGAGAAAAGTTGTTGTCTAGTTTCTTTTCTTTTTTTCTTGTTTTTTTTTTGAGACAGGGTCTCACTATATAACTTGGACTATTCTTGAACTCACTATGTAGCCCAGGCTGGCCTTGAATTTGTGGCAATCCCCCTGCCTCAGCCTCCGAAATGCTGCGCCATGATGCCCAGTGTCCAGTTTCTGTTTCTGCGACCATATTTCAAGCTATGAGGAAACATTTTCCTGAAATTTTATTTCATTTTCAGTTTTCTGTCACTAGTATATAATTCTTTTGTATTTTTGTTTAAAATCTACCTCAGTGAAGCTTTTACCCACTTTTCTTATCCAATCCCTGCTCCCATACCAAACCGAATCCTCCCCCAGTGTGACCGCATACTCGATACATACTGAAATCTGTCGTGCTCTCCAGTGTTTTTCTTTCCAAAATTCCTCCTATAGTTTGACCATCACAGTCTTCTGAGTACATACACTTGTTCTGCCCGTGTCCCTCTTGAATTTGAGTCTCTAAAATCTAAAACAGAATACAGTGGCTGTGTTACCTCGCTCTAGGGCCTCTGCTCCCTTTTGTGTGCGTGCTGGGGCTGGGCCAGGGCTTCAGGCATCACCCTGTGCTTGTCTCTCCCACCGAGCAGCACACCCAGGCCTTTCATCCAGCATTAGTTTTATTCTTTTTCTTTTTTTTTAAAGTTATTTTTCTTCAAAGTCATTAACTCAGTTTCATTCTTATCTGTTAAAACCTAGAAAACGTGTTTCTTGTGTGCTTTTGCTACACTATATTGCCCATCTTGTTCTTAAAAAAAATTTTTTTTTGAGACAGGGTCTTGCTGTGTAGCCCAGGCCAGCCTTGAATTCACAGCAATCCTCCTGCCTCTGCCTCGCACATGCTGGGATTAGAGTGTGCACCACCATGCCTGGCTCTTACCCTGTACTTGTGCAGTCATTTTTTCTAGCTTGAAGTACAGGACCTTATATTTAACTCTATTAACTTTCAATCTTTTTAAATGCCCACTCTTAACTTTGTTTGATTCATAGGTTAGACATATATAGTATCAAAATCTTCATTTACATCAAAGATAGAGTTGTTAAAAGGACAAGGCCTTTGTTAGAAACTTTTATGTCTTATACATATATTTTGTTGTTGTTTGAGACAGGGTCTTACTATGTAGTGCAGCTTGGGCTTGAGTTCACTTATGTAGCCCAGGCTGGCCTCAAACTCATGGCAATCCTTCTGCCTCGGTCTCCCAAGTGCTGGGATTACAGGCGTACCTTACCATGCCCAGCTTTTATGTCTTGTATTGGGCCATTAATTAATGTTTTAATGTTTTGTGGTCCTGAGGATTGAATACAGGGCTTTTGCATGTATGTGCTCTACTTCTGAGTTATACCCCAGCGATATTAATCTTCAATACAATAGTTCAGCCCATTTCTAGTTAACCTAATTTACTAGTAATGACAGAAATTTCCTTATTTCATTCAGTACAATGACAGAAATTTCTTTATTTCATTCAGTACAAGGCCAACATGATAAGAAAATGAAATTAATAACAACAGAAACTTCTTTTTGATAAATAAGTATTTGCTACTTCTGTCAAAACCATAGCTCCCTTGGCCACATTTTTTCACCAAAAAAGCTGTTTCCCATCGTGGTTCTCCATCTTATCTATTAGGTTTTGGCACAGAGTATGTTTTGGTTATTGAAGAAGATCAATTCTTTTCTTGGACAGGTCTTGTTGTGTAGTTCAGGCTGGCCTTGAGCTCACTACGTAGCCTAGGCTGGCCTCAAACTCATGACTATCCTCCTGCCTCAGCCTCCCAAGTGCTGGGATTACAGGTGTGTGCCACCACACGAAGCCAATCAAATGTTAAAGAACAAAGATTTGCCCTTATTAAGAATAGTCAAAAGTATCGGTTTTCTTTGGTAAGCATTAAAGTTCCAAACAGACTTAGGAATACTCGTAAGAGTCATCCAAATATATTTCTTTAAAGATGACAATATATGTTTTGTGTGTTTATTAAGCCATCAGAGGCAGTTCAACCCACTAGTCAAACATACAAACTTTGGCCTGATTAAACTCCTGGTTCTGGTTTGACTTTGGACAAGTTTACTGAACACAGTAGCAGGCATCTCATGAGAGCTATAAACAAAGGAGACACTAGTATTTAGTGAGCTATACGTATATGTAAGGCACAACGTGCTGTCCCATTTTCCTCTAACAGCGCTATAAAGGAAACACTTTCGCTGTCCTAATTCACACATGAGAAGACTGAGGTGCAAAAAGATCAGGCAATTTGCTTATGGTAAAAATGGAAAAAAGTTTGTACTCAACGTCTGACTGATTCTGGACTTGGATCCCAAACACAATTATATCCTGCCAGTCCCTGAAAACACACAGAAGCCTCAGGGAGCATTATAATTTCAGTAGTCTGACTAGGAGGCACACTGACTGCCACCCAGCCTAGTAGTGTCTGGGGCCCCGAAATGTCCTTCCTGGCATGGTCTTACCATGGCTACTCACCAGGCTGAGGTTCGGGTCCTCAGGCATATACGTTAGAAATCCAATCTGCTAACACACAAACAGTGCATTCATCTCCAGAGCAGACTCAAGCTCCCAGAGGCTGATGCGGAAAAATCATAATGCCAGTTTATTCATAAAATTATGGCTAGAAATAGAAAGAAATATAAGGCGAAGGACCAAAACATCCATGTCCTGTGACCAGAATTTGGGAAGTCAGATGTTCAGAGTAGGTTGCTTGGAGAACACTGAGTAAGAAACAAGGGGGTCTGTTTTTGTAAGTACAAAAGTTGTTTGTTTTTGTTTGTAGGAATCCTGGTGTTTTTTGTTTTGGTTTTCTTTATGCATTGCTGGGAATCAAACTCAGTGCCTCATGAAAGGAAGTCTGTTGTTTGAGTATTTACAGGCTATGATAGAATCAGAGGCCTCCAACTCGGAAGCAGTGAGTTACGCGCCTCCAGAGTTGAACAGGCTGGTGCGACCTCTCACCTACAAACCCTTGGGTCAACACCATGAGCTCTTACTCCAAGACCCCTTCTCTGCCTAAGCTTTCAGGGCTCATTAGCCCTGCTTCTTAGGGACATTTTTTTAAATTTAGGTTTTCACCTCCCCGCAAGTTTTATTGCCAGCATAATGTTGCTGGCTCTATGCTGGCTAATAGAGCCATTCTTCTTCTTTAGTAAAACTTTGAATAAGAATATGGATCCATTATGCAATGTTCTCAAGGTTTAAATTTGAAAGGGCAACTTCAGTTCCAAGGTCTTCATGAGGAGTCTTCTCACTGAGGCCCCCAAACACTGACAGCAGCACTAAGAGACAGGCCCCTGGGTGGAACTTGTGTTCTCATTTCTGAAGATTTTCCCGCCTGGCTCTCCAGCTTCACAAATAGAGACTGTCTCCACCAGATTCTAGCCTGTCTACTGAAAACTAAAGGATAACAAACACTGTTTCTGTAGCTACCAAAGAGACAGACTGCTTGCAGAAAGATTTACATGGCTCTGCAGAGTCCCAGGTTGTGCCAGCTCTCAGGGAGTTGGTGCACACAGCGTGAAGAAATTTTGTTTCTTGGCACTTTGCCATAGAGCCAGGAAGCTACAGCAATAGCAGCAGTTCCTACTCCCATATAGAGCTTCCAGAGTGCCTAGGGGTCTCCTGTTAATAACCACTGGTGAAAGAGATACTCAGAAACACTCCCAGCTAGAGCACCCAAGATTTAGAAGAAGACAGTTGCCCCTAGAACCGCCCCCCCAGGGTAATTATAGAACTTAAAATTAAGGAAATGATGCCTTGTTGCCTTCATACGCTGCATGACACCTTGCACAGGTCACAGGGAAAGAAGAGTATAGACAAATTCCTCTCTTCTGCTCTTTGTGGGGACCTGAGAGAGCCGAATTTTTCCAGCATTGTCGGGCTGCCACACAGGAAAGCAAAATGTAAACTAAAGGCTGTGCCTTCTAAGGTCTGCTCTTCCCAATTCACTTCTGCAGGATGGAAAGCAGACACAGCTCCTGGGGTACGGATGAAGAGCACTGGATATAACTGAGAAGCCACGGTCTCTCCCTGGAGTCTCTAGATTTTTCTGGGAGAGAGTAGAGCTGATGAGGGCAGTCAAACTACAGCTACTGATCCTCTTTGCTGATGTCCAGCCAGAGTTCTAAACTACTAAGTCCTCTTTCCCAATATATTGTGATTTATCGGCATATCCCACCTCTGTCCCACATTCGTCTGTTTAAAGTGAAGCTCCCACAAGTGTTCAAGGGTTAACTAAGCAGGAAGGCTTGGCCCCTTTTTGACTCCAAATTCTTGCAAGAGGTTTGTTTTGTGAATATTCCCCACTCCCATCTTGTCTTAATCAGCCCTACCCATTGAGGTATGTTCCAGACTTTTCTCCTAGATTTTTGGTTTGGCTCAATACTCTGACCCCTCCAGTGTAGAGTCTAAAGCAGGGAGATGGCCAAAATAGGCAGTCAGGGAAGAGCACAGGCATTCCTAGTGCATCTGCTCAGTGTCTCAGCCATCCTCACGTCAGAGAACCTCTCAAGGTTAAGGGCTGGGGCCGGGAAGGATCTCCTCTTCCCCATGCACTGTGTGAAAACAGGGTGAGACACACAGAACAAGGTCTCTACCAGGTACCGTTTGCTGGGTGCTGAAAAGCAGATGCTATTGTTGAATGTGGGTGTTCTCCATGGGCTCATGTGTGTGTGTGCACGTGTGTGTGCTGGGGATCAAACCCAGGGCCTTTGTGCATGTTTGGCAAGTGCTCTACCACTGAGCTATCTGCCCAGACTTTAGAAGCTGGATACTAACCAAAACGTAAGTGCACACACAAAATACTGCAATATAGAGGTGAAGACAGAAGAGAGGCAGGTCACTGTTAGAATAACCACATGTGATAAAGTTATAGACAGCATTTTCATTTTACTAAGCCACAAGGCAAATGTTTGTTGACCTTCTAGGGCAGACAGATTCTCTTTTGTTTAAGAATCCAACACCAAGATTAATAAGCACAACTGTAACACATTATACACCATAAAATAAATACTTAGTAATGCCTCGTGCACATATAACAGGAGATCATGTGTAATCCCTTTCTTTTAAATTAGGGAAATAGGTTGACGGCCAATCACTTCTTTTTAATAACAAGAGGAGCAGAAGTTGCATTTCTCTTCCTTGTTCCTCAGGGCAACTAATACATGAACAAACAGGGTTCAGTACCAAGAATAAAGTTGACTCATATGCTCAGGCTCTCTCTCCTTTTAGAACACACTGATTGAAGACTTGGACCAGGATGACATTCATTCTCTCAGGGAAACGGGTGAACTGGCCAAAGGAGAGAGATTAGGAGGGATAAAGGAACACAGAGTGAAGAAATGGGAGGTGGTGGCTACGAAACCGTTTGGGGCAGCTTCTCAGATGAAAAAGGCACTGCTAAGTCAGGTGTAATAGTGCGTGCCTGTGATCCCAGTGCTCTGGGAGGCTGCAGTAGGAGGACTGCAAGCTCAAGTCCAGCCTGGGCAATTTAGCAAGACCATGTGTAAAAGAATAAATAAATAAAAATAAAAAGCTGGGGATATAGCTCAGTGCAAAGGCCTTCTGTTCAAAATTTGGTACTGCAAAAATAAAGAAGATGAGGGTCA
The DNA here is from genome assembly GCA_004027595.1 of Dinomys branickii. Lineage (NCBI taxonomy): Eukaryota > Metazoa > Chordata > Mammalia > Rodentia > Dinomyidae > Dinomys > Dinomys branickii. The sequence continues at coordinate 39,532 of PVLD010012245.1, read as the reverse complement.
CTAGCTATCATATACACTCCCGACATCGCAGGGGAAGAGAGCTGTTATAACATGAATGGTATCTTTGAGACCTAGTACTAATCCATGTTTCCCAGGTCCAGAAAATTTAGTAACAAACTTGACAAGAGTCAAACTCTAACATGTAGAATTAGCTATAAAGAGAAGCAGACCTGTCCCAAGGCTGGCCTCTCAATGATGAATAAACTCAGGCGAAGCGATAAGAAACCAGAACCCAGAAGAGGTAGCCCAAGGCATACAAAAGATCTGTGAGGGACAGCAGTATCATATACTTTCCATATATGTACTTCAAAAAAGTGATATAAAGAAAAACAGGACATGGAGAGCTCCTATCTTGTGCTTTTGGCCTTTGATATCACCTTCTGTGAGTTCTTTTCATTTTTATGTATTTTTTAAATTTTTGGTACCGGAAATTGAACTCAGGACCTTGTGGTTGCCAGGCAGGTACTTATGCCACTAAGCTATAGTCTCAGCCTTTTTTAATTTTTTATTTTTTTTTTTTTTGTACCAGGAATCAAACTCAGGACGTTGTGCTTACAAGGCAGGTGTTTGTACCACTGAACTATATCCCCGGTCCACTGAGCTCTATCCCTGGCCCCAGTGAGTTCTTGTAGATGTTTTTTTTTCCTACATTGTCTTTGATATCTCTTCTGTTTTGTTTGTTTGTTTTGTTGTTGTTGAGACAGGGTCTTGCTATGTAGTAGACAGAGGTTGCCCTTGAACTCACTATGCAGCCAAAGCTGGCCTCAAACTCAATCCTCCTGCCTCTGCCACCCTAGTGCTGGGATTATGGGTGTGCACCACCTTCTGTTTTTAATTGTCATTTAAGTTTGTGCCTACTATTTAAATATTCATGTTAGTCTTAATATAACTGTAACACTTGGGAGATTTTGTTTGTTGTTTTGTTTTGTTTTTCTGAGACAGGGTCTTGCTATATATCTGGCCTTGACTCGTTATTATAGCCTAGGCTGGCCTCGAACTCAGTGACCCTTGGGCCTCATCCTCTCAAATGCTGGGATTGGGCTGGGGATATAGCTCAGTGGCACAAGCGCCTGCCTGGCAAGCACAAGGTCCTGAGTTCGATCCCCAATACCGAAAAAAAAACCTCTTCCATCTGAATGCTGGGATTACAGGCGTACACCACCACATCCAGCTTATTTTTTATCTAAGCTATTAGTTCATACTTTCAATGGCAACTATCTCAGTGCCTGTTCCTTTTAAGTCAGTAAGAAATGCCATCTGAAAAGTGGGCCATGACACATATCTGTAATCTCAGCTACTTAGGAGGCTGAGGTAGAAGATCACAATTTAACCAGACCCTGTCTCAAAATTCCAAAACTATGGCTGGTGATATAGCTCAGTGGCACAGCACCTGCCTGCCAAGCCCAAGGTCCTTAGTTCAATTCCTACTACAAGAAAAAAAAAAGGGCTAGGGAATGTAGCTCAGTAGTAGAGTATCCCCCGGTTCAGTCCCTGGTACAGCAAAAAAAATTATTTGATTTGATTTTATAGGAGAATTGGGCTTCCGAGGACAATATGGCAATACATAAGAATGGCCAAGAATATCCGAGGCAAGACATTTGGCAATTTCAAGGGCATTTCAGTGAAGTTGGATTTTGCAATAGTTCTGCAAGTACAATAGTTTTTGGAGTGGCCAGGTTCTTTGAAAAATATGTACCTTCACTTTATATCATCAAAGATGTAACTCCTTCCAAATTTAAACAAGAACAGGTGACATTAATAAAGTTTCTGAATATTGCATGGCATTAGAATAGGCATTATACATGCAGAATATTTTGAAAAGATGCTATTACGCTACTACTCCAAGTTAAAATCTCAATGGGAGATAAATGTGCCCATACATAAAATAATTAGACACTAATGTGAATTTTCACTGTTACAAATCAAACATTACAGCATCACTGTTGAGAAATGTGTCCTAAAGAAGGTAGCTCTTCTTTTGAGACTGGGTCTCATTACATAATCTAGGCTGGTCCTGAACTTACTATATAGCCTTGGCTGGCCTTGAATTCAATATGACCCTCCTGCCCCAGCCTCCCAAATGCTGGGATTACAGGTCTGTGCCACCATGCCTGGCAAAAAGACAGGCCTTTAAATTTTACTTTTTTATTTTTTCTTGAGACAGGGTCTCACTGTGTGGCTCAGGCTGGCCTTCAACTTGCTACGCTGCCTATGATCACCTTGACTGCGAGTTCCTCTTGCCTTAGCCTCCCGCATGGTACAACTACAAGCAGAAGGTAGCCCTGAGGTGGGTCTTAGGAGTCCCCAGACTTTGTGGAGATTGGTTCCACTACCTTGTGGACATCTGAAAGAGAATAAAGTTTATTGCTTTAACTTCTCTCTGCATTTTACTCCTACTTATTAATAATGCAAGATAATTTAAGCTTCACTCTAATTCAGGGACTGCAATTCTTCCTGCTAGTTCCGAGGATCAGTCTCAAATGTAACCAGGTTTTGAGGATGTGTATTGGGGGAGGGTCCTGCCTTATACCTCTGTTTCCCAGTTATGAGATTTCTTGCCAGTAACTTCTCCTATGACTATAGCACCTATTACTGTCTCCTTTTTTTGGGGGGGGGTCTCTTGTATCTATGGCCAGATATTTGAATACCAACTTTCTTTCTTTCTTTTTTTAATTAAGTTTACTGGTACATTTTAGGTATACATGATGATCTCATTCATCACAGGGCATCTGTACTGGTACATGGTGTACCTTCATTCTTTTTTTCCCATTCCCCTCCCCTCCCCCTCAGCCCTCCCCCTTATTTACAAAAGCTTCATTTCCATATAAATGCCAACTTTCTGTGTATCTCAATCTGTGTAACTTGCCAAATGCCCATTTGGATGAACGCTGAATCTTAGATGAATTTTGTGTGTGCATGTGCATGGTACCGGGGTGTGAACTCAGGGCTGTGTGCTTGCTAGGCAGCTCTATCACTGAGATATCTGTGTATCTATATATCCCTAGTCCTCTTCTACTTTGAGGCAAGGACTTACTCAGCTGCCCAGCTGGCCTCATACTTGTGATCCTCCTGCTCCACCCTCCCAAGTAGCTAGGGCTTCAAGCATGTGCGACAATGCCTATAGCTTATTAGGAACCTTTTACCATAAGTAAAAGCTTTCTGACATGGTCCTGGAGGCAAATTTTGGCATGAGAGTAGCCAATACACTGGTAGCCAGTGGGGCTTTTATTTTAAATGTGTCAGGCTTAAGCCAAGCTCTGTCATGGTCTTATCATCATCAGCTTTTGTTTGTGATACATATGGTAGTCATGAAATTCAGCTTTAAGGTACGAGGCAATGAAAGGCTATTTCAAGAAAGAGTGAAACCAAGCTGAGATGAGAATATAATGATTAGGTGGCAAGTTGACCAGAGGCATTATGCACACACCTCAGCATTTCTATCAGATGAAATGAGATACTGCTTGGCATGTACCCAGCACAGCTCCTGGCACTCAAGTGTTAGTTCTCTCCCAATTGCATGTAGATTTTACAGTTTACAGAATGCTTTTGCATACATTATCCCTCCCTGCCCCGAAAGACTATGAATCAGATATTTCCCCTGGAGTAGTGACTTGACCTCACAGAAGTAGCAGTTATAAAAAGTTGAACGACTGAGAGTTGTGTTAGTCATCTTTCCTTTGCTGGAACAAACATAGCTGGCTCATACACATAAAAGACAAAAGGCTATTTTGGCTCATGGTTTCAGACCATGGTTGGTTGGCTCTGTGGCAGAGGAAAGCTGCTCATGTTATGACACCAGGAAGTAGAGACAAGAAGAGCCAGAGAGAGAGCACGGGAAGAAAAGGATCTGGGCACAAGACTATGCCCTTCCAGGTTATGCCTTCTGTGACTGACTTCCTCCTACCGGCCCCTACCTCCTAACAGCACCTTCAGCTATGAACTGATGGGTGTATATTTATCCCTTATTGGGCCAGGATCTAATCACCTTCCAAAAATCCCACCTCTGAACACATGAGCCTTTGCAGGACATTTTATCCAAATCAAGAGCCATACTCATGTCTTCAACACTAAAGCATGTTATCCCCCCACCCCAACACACCCAGATCCTTCTATAGTCTTCCTGGATTTAAGATTGTGAAGGCCTGGAACTGAAACAAGGAAATGATCTGTGAGCTCCTGGAGAGCTGAGGTTCTTGGAGGCCTGATTATTACATATCCCTACTTGTAAAATAGCGATACTGCATTTTATCTATTCCAAGACATATGTTGTTATAATGTGACTATAAAAATTCAACATATTTACAATGGATGGTGTTTTATATGTGTTTTTGTAGTACAGTAATTTTGATGTGGTTGTTGGTTCACACAAAGTTGGTAGCAATGCCTGGTGGCACAAGCAGCTTGTGTGTTAAAGGTTTGATCTCTCAGTGGCGTGTTGGAAGGTGCTGGACTCTTTAGGAGTCAGAGCCCAGTTGGAAGAGGTAGGGTACTGGAGGCATGACTTTGAAGACTATATTTTGTCCCTGGCCCTCCTCTCTCTCTGACAGCTGTGCTCCACCAGGACCTTCTGCCATGATGTACCGCCCCAGCACAGGCCCAGAGACAATGGAGCCAATCAACTGTGAAGTGAAACCTTTGAAACTATTAGCCAAAATAGGTCTTTTCTCCTTTGAGTTGACTTTCTCAGGTATTTTGTCATGGTGACGGAAAGTTGCCTAACACAGGAAATTGGTACAGAGAAGTGGGGCATCATTGTGACTATACCTGATGATGTGTTTCAGAAGCCTCTGGCACTGCTTTGCAAAAGTTTAGAAAAGTTTGAGGCAGTAGGCTAGGGACAGCCAACAAGTGCTGTGAACAGAACTTTCTGGGCATTTCTGGTGGTTGCTCAGATCAGAATGCTGACAGGAATATGGACCAGTGGAGCAGGGCTCATGAGGTTTCAAATGGGAATTAATCTACTGGGAATTGGACTAGAGGCCATTTATATTATTATATTTTGGCAAAGAAACTTCTCTTTTTTGAGAGAGAGGGCCTAGTTAATGTAGTTTAGGTCTTGCTAGATAGTTCAAACTGGCCTTGAACTCACTATAAAGCCCAAGCTGGCCTCAAACTTGCAGCAATTATTCTCTTGCTACAGCCTCCTGAGTGCTAGCATTACAGGTGTGTACCATCAGGCCTAGCTGTCATCTAAATTTTTTCAGTGTCCTGAAACTCTGAGGCTGAGTTTAAAGGTAAGGGATTACTTAATCTGGTAGAGAAAATTTCAAGACAGTACAACATTTGGGTTGTAGCATGGGTATTGCTGGCTGCTTTTAACTAGATTTACTGTGACAGGAGGGTATCATTACTGAAGAGATTAGTGCCATAAAAAAAGAAATCAAAGTACATTGCACCATGACAGTAAGAAAGATGTCTTAGCTGGGCATGGTGGCACACGCATGTTATTTTTTATTTTTTATTTTTTTGGTGGTACTGGGGATTGAACTCAGGACCCTGCGCCTGCTAGGCAGGCGCTTATTCCACTGAGCTATATCCCCAGCCCTTGGCACACGCATGTAATCCCAGCACTTGGGTGGCTGAGGCAGGAGGATCAAGAGCAGCCTGGGCTACAAAGTGAGCTCAAAGTCAGCCTGAACTGCATATTGAGACCCTGTCTCAAAAAAAAAAAAAAAAAAAGAGGAGAAAGAAAAAAAAGAAACATGTTTTAAGGGCATCTCGAGAATTGCCAGACCTCACACCTACAGGCACAAGGGTATAAAAGTACAAACTTACTTGAAAGACTATATTAAGAAGAGAGCCCCTGTGTACATTGCTTACTGCTGGTCAACTGGAAAGTTATTTCCCCAGGATTTCTGTCAGAGTACTTAGCTCAGGCATTTAGAGGCTACTGCATCCCTGGTCCAAGGAGGCCCAGCTACTACTCGCAGACTTTGGTGCTTGGGTCAGCCACATAATGCTGGATTTATAGGCATGCACAGTGCAAGAGTTTTGAAGTCACAGAGGCTTCCACCCAGAGTTTAAAGAAACACCTGGGAGGCCAAGCATTGTACACAAGGGCTGAAATCACTGTGGTCAGCCTCTGTGAGGACAATGGGTGACACTGTGAGAGTGAATGAAAAGCTGCAGTGGAGACCCTGGGAAGTTGGAGATGCCAGGAATGTGGAGTGTCTGTCAATGAAACATGCAAACAACAAGCAGATCAGCACAAGGGAGTGGCTATGTAAACTGCAGGGCCATAGTGGTGGGGCTGCCCAAGTCCTTTGGAGCTCACACCACACCATCATGTGTCCTAGATGCTGGATACAGAGCTACAGGATTTTAGGGGGGTTTTGCTGTTATTGTTTTGAGATAGGGTCTTAAAATGTAGTTCAGACTGGCCTTGACTTCACTTTGTAGCCCAGGCTGCCTCAAGCTCACTGCAACCCTCTGGCCTCAGCCTCCCAAGTACTGGGATTACAGGTGTGTGCCACTACTGGCTCAGAACTACAGGATCTCTGTCTGCCCCACTGGGTGGTGCCCTGCTTTGGTCTCATCTCTCCTTTCTATGCTCCTATCCCTCCTTTTTGGAATGGGAGTTTTTATTCTTTGCCAGTCCCACCATTATTATGTTGGAAGTACATAACCTGCTTTTTGAAATTTCCAGGGGCTCACAGCTAAGAGTTCACCTTGAATCTCAGAGGAGAGTTTGCACTATTGAGCAATGCTGGAATTTTTCAGACTATGGAGACTCTTGGAGATAGACTGAATGTGTTTTGCACTGAGACAAGCATCCCTTCCTGGGCCAGGGGAACAGTGTCACAGTTTGAATCTGGAACTTCTCCCAAAATTCATGGTGGCACTGGGAGTAGTGGGATCTTCAGAAGGTGGGGCCCAGTTGAAAGAGGAAGATAAGCAGGGGCCTGCTTCAAAGGGTCTATTTTGTCCTCAGAAATCTCTCTGTCTCTGTCTCTGTGTCTCTCTCTACTTCCTGACCACCATGAGGTGGGCAGCTTTGGTCCACCATACTGTTCTGCCGTGACGTACTGCCTCACCATAGGCCCAGAAACGATGGACCCAGTCAGCCACTGACTGACTCTAAAACTGAGCCAAAGCAAATCTCTCCTTTGAGTTGATTACTCAGGTATTTTGTCACAGTAACCAAGCTTCCTAACACACAGCCTTATCCATTAATGCAAAGCGTATGAATCCTGCTTGTTGCTGAAAGTCTTCCACTGACACTTGCTGGTAAGATCAACAAAGCACAAACATCACAATGTAAAGACTGTCAGAAGTTTAGAAGAAAACCTCAGGAAAAAAATAACTGGAAAGCCAGGTGTGGTAGTGCATGCCTATAATCCCAGCACTCAGGAGGGTGAGACAGGAGGACTGCCATGAGTTTGAGGCCAGCCCGGGCTATATAGCAAGACCCTGTCTCAAAAAAAAATGGAGACTTGCATAAGGAATGTTGCATCATCAATGCTCTTATGGCGGTGGTAATACTGCACAGAAATCAGTGACTCGGAGTCAAAAGTGACTCAGAAGACAGACTCAGTGTAAAAACATTTTGAGCTACCTTAACTGAGTTATTATTCTTATATTTTCCTATATTAAAACACAAGCATGGTATATGATGAAAGTCAACATATTTAGGGCTAGAGATATATTTCAGTGGTAGCATGCATTCCTAGCACACATAGGGCACTGGATTTGATCTCCAGCGCAAATCGAACTTTAAAAGGTTTAATATAAATAAATCAAATTAAGTCCTTTTAATAAGAATTGAATGATAAGAAAACACTGTGACATATTAACTTGCACAATTTTTTTCTTTTTTAGTATTATATAATGATAAGCCTTATGTGCAATATCTTAAATTTAGTAAAAATAGCTATATTTGTATAAGTGCTTCCTAGTTTACATATTACTCTTATTTTGATTATCACAATAACCTTGTAATACTTATAGCAAATTTTCTTTTTTTTTTTTTTTTTGGCAGTACTGGGTATAGCATTCCAGTACTGAGCTGTATTCCCAGAGTCTTACTAAATTGGCCAGGCTAGTCTTGAACATACAATCCTCCTGCCTCAGCTTCACGAGTAACTGGGATTAAAGGTATATATCATCATGTCTGAGTTAGTAACAAAATATAATCTCCAATTTTACCTATGGGAAAAATTAAGCAGATTAAATTACCTCTTCAAATACCATGGAATCAGGATGCAAGGACTCCTCCAAATTTAGTCATCTAGAATAAACCTAAAATCCTTTGTTCTTTCTAAACCTTCCATGTTTGTGGCAAAATTAGAATTACTGTTAAAAACAGACACAGAAGCATATATGGTGAGATTGAATATACCAGTTCAGAGCAAATATGAAACATGGCTCCCATTTGGCAAGGAAACTGAATTTCCAGGGTTTTAACAATAACAAATCCCCATTACAAAAAGCCTGGTATACTACATAAAAGATGTTATTAAATAACAGGGGTGGTATCACTCAAGGCAATTAACACTGGCAATCCCAGCAGTCACACCCTGAATTCTCAGTGGTTTAAATAACAAAAATAAAACACTAAATTGTCCAGGCTGGGGGCTGGGGATATAGCTCAGCAGCACAAGTGCTTACCTGGCAAGCACAGTGTCCTGAGTTTGATTCCAGGCATCAGGCCACCCCCAACAAAAAAAAAATTGTCCAGGCTGGGCTTAAAATTGTGATCCTTCTGCCTCCAGTGTCCCAGAATGCTGATTACATGTTTGTGCCACCATGTCCAGAATAAAGCCCATTTTGATAAGGCCTTGATAGAAATGAAGAACAAGGATCTGAAAACTGGCAGAAGGGCCATTCTTGTTACAAAGTGACAAAGAACTTGGATGAATTGTGTCCATGTCCTAATGCTTTGTAGAACACAGAACTTGTGAGAAATAAAGATATTTGATGAAAGAAATATCTAAGCAAAGTGCTGAGGAGGTTACATGGCTCTTTTGACTGCTAAACTATGAGACAACAGAAACAAGTTAAGGATGGAATTTATAAATAAAAGGGAAGCAGACCTTAAACATTTGGGAAGTTCTCACTCTGGCCAAGTTGAAAAAGCCAGAGCTGAAAACACCAAGGGTATGGCCTGATCAACCATTGGATAAGGAGATTAGTATGGCTAGAAAGAAACCAAATGCTATTCATCAGAACAATGGAAGAATGACTCTGAGACATTTCAGAGATTTGAGGCTGCCAGTCCCATCAGACACCCAGAACAGGGGATTTGAGAGCAGAATATTTTCAGAGGAGGGGCCCATGGGATATATGAGGCCTCCAGCCGCTGGCCAGCACTCACTCAAGTATGTACTCCCCACATTCCAACGTAGTACCCCTTTCCCACCCCAGCTGTGGCTCAGGGATAAACTCTGACAGTGTCCTTGTGATGCCAATTCTGTTTTTTTGTTTTATTTTTTGAAACGGGGTCTCACTGTATAATATAGGGCCAACTCTGTAGGCTTGCAAGATGCATGAGCTGTAGAAGCTGCCACCTTTTTCTAGATTGCAAAGTGTGTCTCAGAGCACACTGGGCCCAAGGCAAGAGAACTGCCACAGGGGTAGGGCAGCTGTGCAGAACCTGCACTGTGGCAATGCCCAGCGAACAGTGGAGTCACGTACAGCCCTACAAAGCCAATGACTAGAGGAGTCATAGACAGGGCTGCCACTGTGACTCAGGAACTGTGGAGCCACCTGAGTGTAACACCAGCCCGAAAGAGGCACAGGCATCCAAACCCTGAGCGCTACACATGGTGCTTCCAGTGATGTCATAGAGGTGGGGCTGCCTGGGGGCTTGGGGGCCCAGACTCTGCCCATGTGTGTCCAGAAAGTGGGATAGTGAGTCAAAATGATTATTTTCCAGCCTCAAGACTTAATGTTTGCCTTACTGGGTTTTAGAAATACTTGGGACCACCTACCCCTTTATCCTTGCCTACTGCCACTTTTGAGAATGGGGATGTCCATTCTATGCCTCTTTTGGAAGCTCGTAAGTTGCTTAATTTCAAGGCTCACAACTAGAGAGGTATCTGCCTTAGGATGGGCTGGACTTTAGTCTCATCTGATTTAAAAGACAATTGGATGAGCCTCTGAATGTAAGACTTTAAAGGTGATGCAAGAGCAAGTCAAGGGGATTTTGAAGCTATTGAGATGTAATGAATGTATTTCATAGATGAGAAGGACATGGATTTTGCAGGACCAGGGATGGAAAGTTATAGTTTAAACTGTATCTCTTCCAAATCTTATGAAACTTTAATACTCAATGTAAGTTTTAAGAGGAGGGCCTTTAGGAGGCGATTAGACCATGAGTTACTAATCATGAATGAACTAGTGCCTTATGTTGAATATTGTTTTTCTTTTTTTTTTGAACTAGCGCCTTATGAAAGGGCTTGACAGAGTAAGTTTGTTCCCTTGGTCCCTCCTTCCATGTGAGGACAGCACTTGTGCCTATAGAACTTGCAGTCACAAGATCTGAAAGCAGTGAGCAGCCCTCCTCAGACACTGAACTCACCTCACATTGTCTTAGGCTTCTCAGCATCCAGAACTGTGAGAAATAAATTTCAGTTTCAATTATTGTTAAAATATCCAGCCTCAGGTATTTTGTTAGAGCATCATGAACAGACTAAGAGACTCAGTAACTGATAGAGGGTGTGGTGGCACACATCTATAACCCCAGCCCTCAGAAGACTGAGGCGTTAGGATCACTAATTAGGGGCCAGCCTGAACTACACTGGACATTCAAAACCAGTCTTAGCTACATAGCAAGACTCGGCCTCAAAAGAAAAGAAAAGATTCAGTAATTAGTTGGCTCAAACTATATCCTGTAGCTGGACAACATGGAACATATAACCTCCAAGGCTGCTGTGAAGGAGCAAAGGTTGAGGGTTTGTTAACATGTACAGTGATACCTTGGTTGTTGAACTCAATTTGTCCCAAATTTGTGTTTGAATACTAAAAGGTCTGGTAACTGAACGTATTTTTCCCATAAGAAGTAATGGAAAGCCAAGTAATTGGTTCTGAGGCCCAAGAATTACATTTATAAATTCATTTTTCCAGGACTTTAATAAATTTAGCAGCCGGGCGTGGTGGCGCATACCTGTAATCCCAGCACTCAGGAGGCTGGGGCAGGATGATTGTTGTGAGGGTTCAAGGCCAGCCTGGGCTACACAGTGAGCTCATGGCCAGCCTGACCTGCACAGTGAGACCCTGTCTCAAAGAGACAAAAACAAATACATACATACATACATACATACATACATACATTTAGCAATGATTTCTTTAACTCTATCATGATTCTCACAGTTTTTCTTTTAGCTTTACTGCTGAGATCACTAACTTTCTTTGGAGCTATAGTTACGATATTTTACATAAGCACAAAAAAAGCACAATGACAAATGTTTTAATGCATAAACACAAGCACTGTATGTTGTCTGGTTGAGGGTGGTACTTAGACTGAAGTGTCACCCCTCTGTGTCCACAGTGGGAGGTGATGTGCAACTCACTCTCGGCCATACAGGTTTTTTTCTTCTGTTTTTGTCTTTTTGAGACAGGGTCTCGCTATGCAGTTCAGGCTGCCTTTGAGGCTCACTCTGTAACCCAGGCTGGTCTCGAACTTGCAAGGATCCTCCTGCTTCAGCATCTGATTCCAGGAGTGAGCCACCACACCCAGCTATACAGGTCTTTTTCAAATCGGATTTCTGGTTCAACTAGTACAAACTCCAAGCAGATTTTTTTGAACTTTGCTGTTCGAGTAGTGGAAAGTTTGAGCTTGAAGCCATTCAACTGAGGTATCACTGTATTTTCCTCAGCCTAAGATGATACATGTCACTTCCTTCAGAGGCTACCAGCCAGCTGCAATTACGTGTTCCCATCCTAATGGAAAGCGAGGCTTAGAAAAGCAAGGAACAGTATTTAGTGCGTTCGGTCTATCCCACCAAAGTCCTATAATTATTTCTTTGAGGGCAGGAGTCTGCATTATTTATTGATATTTCCGAAACTGCTGAATCATCAGTCAGTGAATAATAAATGGCATCTAAAATTGGGTTTCTTTCTTTCAATTATGAACCTACCCTGAAAAGTCTCTAGATATAATTAGATGCTCAAGTTCCGTTTGTTATTTACAAACAACTTGAGTTAACAAGAAGGTACGTATTTTGTTAAGAATTCATTTGAAATTGGTGAATTCATTCTCATTTGTATTTGGTTTTTACTATATTGGGGGTGTCTGCAGTGAACAGTAATTGCGTCCATCACGGGGAGCTGGCGCATGTACACAGCAAGTCTCAATTCCTCTTGCGTCCCTTTCCCGTCACCTCCACCTCCGCCCCTCTCTCCATCCTCATCTTCAAATGTAGCTAGAGATCACAGGAACTCTTTTCACTAGGAGCCCAATGTTTTTTTTAAATTTGACTATGATTTGAAGAAACACAGTAAGTAAACCTGGATTTCTAGTTTCATTTAAAAATAGATAGACTGCAGTCTTCTTAGAAATGATTGCTTAGAAACGATGAGAAGAATTTAGATTGTGGCTATAATGAAAAGGCAGGGTGAACTATTCAATAAATAGGATTCCTTCTGGCGCTAATTCTATTCTCAATTTTTTGGGGGGTTCTTTTTCAGACAGGGTTTCGCTATGTAGCTCAGGATGGCCTCAACTCAATATGTAGCCCGGGCTGGCCTCGAACTTGCATGGATCTTCCTACCTCAGCCACCGAGCGCTGGGATTGCAGGCGTGCACCACCACATTTTGCTGGTCTCAATCTTACCTGCATGATTATGAAGGCACAAAGAGCTTAATATTAGTGTTTTTACAAAGGAATTTCACTGTGATCATGAACATAATCATTCATTCATTCATTCATCAAATGAATTTGATGAAGCATAATGCCTGGTGCTAAGAGTCAAGTCATAGAAGATAGTCACAATTTCAACACTAATGAAATTTACAATGTAATGAGGAACACAGCGCACAGCTATTTATTATAATAGTAAGCATGACATTGGCTGCACAAAGCTAAGTACCAGGTTCTATGGAGTGACCCTGGGAAACTGCTCAGGTTTTCAACAGTAGGAAAGTAGGGTTAGAAAAGAGCTACCCAAAAATTGACGTTTCAGGCTGGGGATATAGCTCAGTGGAATAAGCACCTGCTTGGCAAGTGTGAGGTCCTGAGATCGATCCCCAGTACTGCAAAAAAAAAAAAAAAAAAAAAAAAAAAAAAAAAAAAAAAAAAAAAGCGAAAACCAAAAGTTGACGTTTCAACTTAAATCCAAACAATAAGAGGATTTGGCAACAGAAAAGTGAAGGGACAGAATTCCAGATGGAGAGAATAGCATGTTCTCAAAATTGCAGTATTTCACACAGGAATATATGCTTAATCATATCACTGGAGGGTGTGGCAGTACATGCCAATAATCATAGCAACTGAGAGGCTGAGGCAAGAGGATCACAAGTTCAAGCTCAGCCTTGGATACATAGCATAGTAAGTTCAAGGCCTGTACGACATAGCTCAATCCTGTCTCAAAAAACCAAAAATAATCTCAATCAATGTAGCTCAGTGTGAAGGCCCTGGGTTCTTTTTTTAGGAGAGGTACCAGGAATGAAGCTCAGGACCTTGCACTTGCCAGGCAGGCACTTGTGCCACTGAGCTATATCCCCAGCCCCAAGGCCCTGGGTTCAGTTCCCAGTATCACTAACCATATCACTGGAGAACTTGCAGAGCAAGAAGGTAACTTGTTCAAGGGACATTGTTTTAAAAAGAGCTTAATTAGGATCACAGTGCATAGCTCTAACCTTTCAGGACAGGGCACACAATTCTCACAGGAGACTTTCTTTCAGTACTCCCACAGCTGAGCCAATTATTCCTACAGTCCATCAGACACAACCAAGCAGACTGATGTTACGGATATCAATTTATAGCATGTTTGGTAGCATAGACGATGAGAACTAGAGCCCTAAGTGGCTTTCATTCAGGACGATGGTGGATAATGGTGCAGAGGGGAAAGCTTCACTGGTGAGAGCCAAGTGCTAAAAGCAGCCACTGTGTGACATTCCCGTCAGCAGACCTTCCTCCTTGATTGTGTGTCAGACATACATCAGATGTTCTGGCTTATGATTTCAGTTTCAGAGTACATGCCCTTTGAGATCCTAGCTCATGTATTTGTTAGTGTGCGTGGTACCTGCATACTAACTGGGCTCTGCAGCTCATCTGAGCGATAAGAATATTGGGAACCCCTTGCCAGGTGGGTTGGGGGTTGGTGGCGCATGACTGTAATCCCAGCGCTCAAGAGGCTGAGGCAAGAGGATCGTTGGAAGTTCAAGGCCAGCCTGGGCTACAAAGTGAGTTCAAGACCAGCCTGAACTGCACAGTGAGACCCTGTCTCAAAAAGACAAAAAAAAAAAAAAAAAAAAAAAAAGAATATTGGGGCCCCAATTCTTACTAAGTTGTCCAGGCTGGTCTGAATCTTGTATGATCAGCGCTGGTATGCTGGTATGCAATTATTTAATTCACTAATTTAAAATTTTATTTTATTTGTGGTACTGAGGACTGAAACTTGGGCCTTCTCACGGAGCTAATTCCCTGCCCTTTATAATTCTTCAGACAAGGTCTCACTAAGTTGCCCAGGAAGAACTCAACTCTGCCACCCTCCTGCTTCAGCCTCTCAAAGTACTGGGATTATAAGCATCTGCCACCACACCTGCTTGGGTGGAAATATATATATATGCAAGGTGAGGAAGATGATTATGACTGAAATTTTCCTGAAACATGATGAAAGGCAGAGCAGACTTCATTTTCAAACTTGCTTCTATTCAGTGAAGCTAAAATCAAGGGCTTAGGCCAAGTGAAAAGTTACTTTAGGTTTTGTTTACAGGTCTATGTCTTAGAATAAAGCACTTATCTACTGTGTATTCAGATGAAGCTTTAGAGACTAGCATAGAATCAAAATAATACAGAAAGAACATTGGAATTCCAGTTATTCTTGTTGGGGAGGTGAAGAATGATTTGTGGAATTTATTGCAGCATAGGTTCTTAAGAGTTTGCCAGAAAAATAAAGACGATCAGATAAAAGTGATTTTTCATTGGGCAACTATGTAAAATGCCAACAATGTGCCTGGTACAGAAGACATGCTATTTATTGAGTGTTGACCACTATGTCAGACTTGGTAGCACACAACTGTAATCCCAGCACTCTGGGAGTCTGAGGCTTGAAAATTTGAGCCCAGCAACTTGGCAATTTAGCAATTTTGAGAGATCCTCTCTCAAAATGAAAATTAAAATGGCCCTGGGTTCAACATGGGAAAAAAAAAAGTATTAGCTGCTATGCACCATCATTATACTGACAATAACTACTTGGACATAATCAACAAAAATGTCTTAGCCATACAGACACATCTATATGTATCAAACTGTCTGATAAAAATAAATAAAACAGCTTCCTTTATATAGCTCAGTGGCACAGTGCCAGCCTGGCAAGCATGAGGTTGTGAGTTCAATTCCCACTACCAAGAAAATTAAATTGTAGAAGAAAAAATGTTCAGTTTCTTTGCAACAATGTCCTTTGCTAGTTCAAAGGTTGAGATAAGTTCACAGCCCACTGTTTTCCAAGCAAATTATAAACAAAAATCTTTAATAGTTAAGATTGTAACCATAAATTATACAATAATAATTTATTGCCTTTCAACAAGTCTGGTGCCATAAAATTTAATTAAACCAGACTTCACATGTATTTTGAACACAAGAAGATACTATAGAGTAATCTCCTACACAACTCTTCCTGATAAAAGGCCAAGAGGAAGCAGCCAGGAGAAAGACTGAAAGGCAGCTCCCCCGTTTCAGGGGATGTACTTAGCCTTCATCTGTGTGTGCTGACATTTCTGAAGGCCTTTTTGGATACTTTTAAGTCTACAAAAACAAAGAGTGGAGGGGTAAAAGGAATTATACTATAGTTGTACTGGATATTTAAGAACTGAAAAATGTTCTTTGGTGAATTAAAATTGTCTTGCAATCTCTTTGAAAAGGAGTGAGCAAACATCTCAAAAGAGGAACCATGCCAAACATGGTGATGCATGCTTGTAATTCCAGAATTCTGGAGGCTGAGGCAGGAAAGCCAGCCTGATATACATTGCAGGACCTTGTCTCCAAAAAAAGAGAAAGCGCCATTTTTCTCTTTATCGCAACCTAGCAGACAGTTTCTTAGAAAGGTTAACTTTCCAAGTTGGCAGGAGGTCATACCAGACACTAACACAAAATTTAAATCTCCTGCCAATGTACTGATAGAAAAATTTGTCCTTAGAATATTGTCTTTTTTTTTCTAATGAGTGAAAAGAACACACAAAATTACCACCTTAAGCATGAATGTATTGGATTCTAAACCTTTCTTATCTACACTAAAATGTAGCACCACCAGCATTCTCTTCCATGAAAATAATATAGTTTAACCTGATGAAAAGATTTCTATATGAAAAATGTATAAATCAGATCACAAAATATTTACATGGCTATCCAATGTTCAATATAATTTCTGAATTCTATAGCTGTTACTTTTCTCTGCAGTACTGGGAATTGAACTCAGGGTTTTACACATGCTAAGCAAGTACCCTACCACTAAACTACATTCCTAGCCCTTTTTTTCTTCCTTCTTTTTTTTTTTTTTTTTTGATATATTTTAAGATAGGGTGTTGCTAAGTTGCCCGGCTGGCCTCAAACTTGAAATCTTTCTGCCTCAGCCTCCCAAGTAGGTTGAGATTATAGGCCTGACCAACCACTCCCCATAGCTTTTTTTTTTTTTTTGTCTTTTTTGAGACAGAGTCCCTCTATGCAGTTCAGGCTGGCCTTGAGCTCACTTTGTAGCCCAGGCTGGCCTTGAACTCAGAACGATCCTCCTGCCTCAGCCTCCTGGGTGCTAGGATTACAGGAGTGAGCCACCGCACCCGGCTTTCCCCATAGCTTTTGTACTCTTAATAGTAGAGAAGTATTAAAGAGTTAGAAATATCTGGAATTTTTTTTGTGTGTGTGCTGGGAATCAAACTCAGGACCTTGCACTTGCCAGGTAGGTGCTTGTGCCACTGAGCTATATCCCCTGCCCCAGAAATACCTGAATTTTAAAATATAAAGACCATCTAGCTTTTTGCTTGAAGTCCTTATTATATCAACAGAACCATTAATATCCCTCAGGAACTCTTTCCATGGAATGGTAAAATTTATGAATAAGTAATGTTTAAAAAGCCACAATAAGAAAGATATAGGTCTTCTAGAGGAGGTAGAGCAAGGTAAGGAATTTAATTTGCAACCAATGGTTTTTCCAAAATAATCATGCATCCTGGGAAGGCAAGAGGAAATGAAGTACAGTACAAAAAACTGAGGCTGGGCATGGTGGCACTCAGAAAGCTGAGGCAGGAGGGTCACTACAAGCTGTAGACCAGCCTGGGCTACACAATGGCCTTAAAAAAAACAAGAATTGGAAGGTGTCTTTCCTAAACAATTTAATTGAGGCTGAGAAAATAATTAGGTAGAAAGAATGTGGTTAGCAAATAACTATGAATTAATTCACATTAATTAGTAAGAAAGCCAAATTGAAATAAGAAGAGGTCTAAAGGATATAATAGAATTAAGAAAACTATACCCTTGAGAAGTGATGGTGAATCTATGGCACATGTGCTGCAGTGGGCTGTTGGCATCATTGAAAGGTCTAAAAGGTTTGCCATCACTGTCCTTGAATCTGCCTCCCACTCCATAGAATACAGGGAAATACTCTTCCACTGAGTTACATCCCCAGGCCAAGAAAAAGCACTTTCTCTCAGGAAACAGCACATGGGGCCAGGGATATAGCTCAGTGGTATAAGTGCCTGCCTGCCAAGTGCAAGATCCTGAGTTCAATTCCCAGTGCCACAGGGGGGGGGGGCGGGAATGAAACAGAAAGAAACGGCACATACACAGGTTCAGGGATGGAATTGTGAAACAGCCCTGCATTTTTCTACTCCTAAGCTTCCTCTTTATCCTCATCCTTTCTTATGACCTCAGGGTTTTGAACAAATTGCATAAGAAAAAAACCCTAGCATTTAAAAATGTGGTATCAGGTAAGTAAATCTAGGCTTAAAATTCAGCTTTCTAGTCCTTCTAAGCTAAAAACTACCCAGTTTGTGACTAAGCACAAAAATACCTTAGTGACACCCTTGCGAATTTCAGAGGATGGGATGGGCTGGCCCTAGGCTCTTGGTAGGCCTTGTTTAGGACTATGGTTGCAGAGACAGAGAATTCCCCTGGGAACTCCTGAAGTCTACGACTCTCATCCCCCTGGATTCTGTAAGTGGTCTTCATAGCCACCAAGGCGTAAATTATGTACTCCTATGTTAAGGTTAAAGCACGTTTGGGCTGTTTCATGCATGATGTGGTCCCGTCTGGGCTGATCGAGCGAGCGACTAGAGAGACAAGGGTTACACCTGCTAGAGCTAAAAGGCTCCCAGATGGACTAATCTTTTAATTGGAAGTAGAAATAAAATGCTATTATCCAGCCTGTCTGGGCCTGATGGAGCATGAGATGAAGGTCGTTCCTACTCTTCTACTTGGATGGCCACACTGATGTGTTGCTCATCTGCAATTTATGGCTTTGTGCTCTCACTGGCCCCTTGCATGGCGTGTAATTTCTGGTGTTCTGATTCCTGCCGTGGCTAGTGTACGTGACACAAAGTAGCAAGGTGTGTTTACGAGGGAATGATAAAGACAATACAGCAGCTCCAAGAATGTCCTGCTAAACTGCCCAGGCTGAGCTCAAATTTTCAATCCTCCTGCCTCAGCCTCCCAGAGTGCTAGGATTACAGGTATGCGCCACCACGCACCATTTAGTCTACCTCTTAAATACTGCAGCACAGTGTGCTGGAACAGACTAGCCCGCTGCTGTTTTGTTTGCCCTACTGCCTCACTATGTCCCCGTTCCTCAATTTCTGACCTCCCACACAACTTCCTATGGCTGTAGGCTCTTCTTTATATTGATTTAAAACAAAGCATAAGGAGTTTTATGGATTCCATTTTCTTTTGAATAAATGAATAATGTATTATTTACATTAATATCAGCTGGGCTCTGTGGTGCACACCTATAATCCCAGCAATTGGCAGGCTGAGTCAGGAGGATCACTGTGAGTTCCAGACCAGCCTGGTCTACATAATGAGTTCAAAGCCAGCCTCCCTGAATTACATAGCAAGACCCTGTTGAAGAGAAAATAGTGAAGCAAACTTGGATACAGTTAGTGCTGAATATAGAAGTGTTTCTGGCAGTACATTTAAAATGTCTGAATTTTGATGTGGAGAAAGATACGGATTTTTTTCCCCCATACTGCTCACTACTCCATAGAGGGTTTTTTGCTGTTGTTGTTTGTCTTTTTGAGACACAGTCTCGCTATGCAGTTCAGGTTGGCCTTGAGCTCACTTTGTAGCCCAGGCTGGCCTCAAACTTGCAACAATCCCCCTGCCTCAGGCTCCCGAGTGCTGGGATTACAAGTGTGCACCACCATGCCAGCTCTATATTCTGGTACACTGGGGCTGGTTAATTTTTTCCTAGGCCTTGAAGTCTTTTCAGTTTGCATCCTTGACTCCCATTAAAGAAGTCCATGGATAGGCAGAGTGGTGCACCAATAAACCAATGTACAAAACACAGCCCCTTCCCTTCATTTTTGGTTCTCTGGAATAGGCAGAGGCCATTTCCCTCTATTGGTAAGGAGACTTAACAATTCCTAACTCCTCTTCAGGCCATACCCTAAAAGGGTATATCCAGAAGCACCACCCCTGCACTGTCCCACATACCAAGTTTTTCTGCGTGAGGGTTCTCTTTGAATGATGGATACAGAGAAAACCTGACTTATTTAGGGGACTTTTATACCCTACCCACAGAGGTGTGGCCTTATACAACCACCAAAAGGTCATCGTATCATAGAATAGTAGTTGGGGGCAAGCAAGGCTTCATTCTGTCAATATACAGCTCAGAGGCAGCTTTTATATAGCCCCTGGACCTCACCTGGGTACATGAGTCACATGTAATGTGACTTGAACTCATAGCAAATTTAGAACTCTCAAATGTAACCAGAAATTGAATTCTGTGTTGTAGTTATTGTTTTGCCCTAGGAGACTGAATCTAGGCCCTCTGCAATACTAGGCAAGTGCTCTATCACTGAGCTACCCCATCCTATAGGTTATCTTAACAGGAACCATTAAAAAACATGTGCCAGTACCCCAGCCTCAATTTACCTGCCTAGAGACTTACACACTACCCCACATTCAGGTAAGCAGAAGGTAGTTCCCTGTAGTGTACCTTTGGGCTTCAAAGGCAGCATGCATAATAGTTGTTTAGCTCTACCAAGAGTCACAGTCAGGATGGCCCCAAACTTTACACATTTATATCCTATTGTATCAACAGATACAAACGACAACTTCTACTCATGTACTTTTGATGCAAACCCAATGATGACTACTTCCTGATGATGCCAGACAATGCTGATTATGTGACCTTGGGCCTGTTACTTAACCTCTGTGCATCTGTACTATCTGTAAAGTGGGGGTTACACTAGTACCTACTTTATAGTAATGTTGCAAGGGATGAATGAGTTAATACATATAAAATGCTTAGAGCAACGCCAAAGTACTCCATAAATCTTAAGCTTCATCCATTTATTCTTATTAATCTCCCCTTGTTCTGTCTGCCTAAATATTTAATTATGGACAAGAAGCAGGGGAGAGAGAAAGGGAGGGGGAAAGAAAGATGCTCAGGATTAAGACTTCAGTAGCCAAGTTCAAAGAAAAAAAATGAGGCTTATCAAATAGGACCATATACGGAAAGAATGCTGGCTGGGGAAGACCCTAAACAGTGAGGATGTAGGGTACAAAGAGCTCAGCCCCAGACTGGCCCGTGCTGGCAGAAACCAGCTATAGCAGGCCCCTGAATGGAGTGAGGGTATGGGAATTGCGGCACTATAAATACACACTCAGGTTGGTTGTTGGGTCAAAAAGAAATTGAATTAGAGGATAAACAGGTAATAAAGGTGTATTCTCAGCAACTTGTCTCCCAGGTGGACCGTGTTGCTACCTAAAAGTCTTAAGCATTGCAGCTTACAATTTTTTTTTTTAGATTTTTAAACTTTTTTTTCCCCGTGTACTGGGGATTTAACCCAGGGCCTTGCATATGGTAGGAAAATACTCTACCACTAAGCTATACTCTAGGCCTTAAAATTTACTTTTAAATCTAAAAACATTTTTAGACAATTATTAAGGAACAATGTAAATGTCCCATACTATTAAGCCACTCCAAATGTTGCTTAAAATGTAGAAACAGTATATACGATTCCTTGAAAAACAGGTTTACATGTATGCCCATCAACCAAAAAATTCTCAAAATACCCAAATAAGCAGAAAAACAATACATGGCCACCAAAATTACCAAACACACCAAAAAAATTAGTGGCTGGAAATAATAATTTTTGACTAATTTGTCATGTTGAAATTTTTATGCCAAGCACTTTGTTTTTTACCGAACTGTTTTTTTGTTTGTCTGTTTTTGGTACTGTGAATTGAACTCAGGACCTTGAACTTGCCAGGCAGGTGTTGTGCCACTGAGCTGAATACCCGGCCCTATCAAACCGTTTTGACCAAATTTTCTTATGGTAGCAGGGAAACAGAGAAGTGATTAGAATATTAAACTAGTGCAGGCTGATGAGAAGAGTCAGAAAAAGTAAGATTGGGAAGCTGAGGCAGAAGGATTGCTGCAAGTTCAAAGCCAGGTTGTGCTACAGCCTGAACTGCAAAGCAAAATCCTATCTCAAAAAGACAAAAAAAAAAAAAAAGGAAGAGGTCAGAGAGAGGCCTGGAGTGCACCTCACCCAAACTGAATTATTCTTCAAAAACATGCTAAGTTCTTCCTAGGTCCAGACTACGGCCTTTGGAACCATCAAGACTACACTTGACATACAAACATGAAATTAGATGAAGATGCTATGAATGAGAGAGTTCTCACCACTGAGGCTTTTAGGGCCAGGCACTGTGACACACACCTGTAATCCCAACCACGCTGGGACCAGTACCCTGGGAAACCGAGATAGGAAGATGGCAAGTTTGAGCCTAGTTTAGGCAACTTAGAGAGATCCTGTCTCAAGTTTTTAAAAACTTAATTGTTTCCAGTTTTAAATATTTTTAAAAATTTTATTAATACATGTTTGCAGTACGTAGTGGTTCCATCTCTCACGCAGAGTTGGTACATGAATATAACACAGCTTAATTCTTACCTCCCCGCTTGCCCTTTGTTTACCCTCCCTCACTCCTCCTAAAATTGTTTTTGGAAGGGCTGGGGAAGTGGCTCAATGGGAAGGTACTGGGTTCAGCTCCTGGTACCAAAGGAAAAAAGAAAGTTTTAAGGATGATCATTATCTCCTTTAGTTGACTGCTTAGCAAACCCTGTTTTCATCATGGTTTAAAAGTATATTTCACTTTTCATATCTCTTATTAAATTATTATAAATTATGAGTGGAAGGAAGTGTTCTTCATTGATTAAATATTGTTTGAATACGTTTTTGTATTAGTGAAATGGGGATAACAGCAACTTCCTATTTCCTCCATTACCAAAACAATAGAATGTGAGTTAAGTAGTTTTAACTCTGCAAAGAAAATATACATTTTTTTCTCCTTCCCAGGGAAAGCAATTGAACAACTTAGTCATCTTAAATAGTACCTATATTGCTATTTTCAAGTTTTGCATTTGCATTTTTTATCCTGTCAAGTTTGGGGTTTTTTTTGTTTTTGTTTTTTTGTGTTTTTTTGCTCTTTTAGTTGCTTGGTTGTTTTTGTATTGGGGGTTGAATTCAGGACCTTCACACTGAGCTACATCCCTAGCCCTTTTTAAATTTTGTTTTATTTTGAGACAGTGTCACTAAGTTCTAAACTGCCCAAGTTCAGCACAATTTTTTTTTTTTGAGATAGGGTCTTGCTTTGTAGTGTAGGTTGGCCTTGAACTCACTATGTAGCCCAGGCTGGCCTCAAACTGGCACAGTGATCTTCCTGCCTTAGCCTCCCAAGTGCTGAGATTACACGGCTGCACCACCATGCCTGGCAGGCATGAAATTTTGATACATCTGCCTCAGTCCCCTGGAATGTTAGGATTATAGGCATGAGCCATCTTGCCCAGCTGTCACTAATTTCTAAAGTCATAACTCTTACCTTAAAATCTTCAGATGTTGTGCCCACTTAAACTTACAAATAGTACAGTACGACATTTCCCAGAGGCAAATAACCATAGCATCATAAAGCCTATCAACCAAATTAAGCCAGACTTGTGGATCTTGAGGATTTTGCTATAAAGCTAAAAGCCACTAGAGAGCACCATGACTTTTCTGGCTTTGATGTAATGATTTTGAAAGATCCCTGTGGCAAGATGCTTTTATATTAAAAGACTACTGTACATACATGGTATAATAAGGAGAGCCTGGTGCTTTGGGATTTAGTTCTTCTGTCTAGATGACTGGCCTTAGAAAAATTTTTTACTTTTCTGGGCCTTAAATTCCATTTCTATAAAATGTAGGGCCAGGCATGGTGGCACACGCCTGTAATCATAGCACTTGGGAGGCTGAGGCAGGAGGATCACTGTAACTTGAGGCCAGTCTGGGTTACATAAGTGAGTTCAAGGCCAGCCTGCACTACATGGTGAAACTGTCTCAAAACAAACAAACAAACAAAAAAGTACAGGATATGTTGGCTATATCCTCCTCTCCGCTTTAAATTTCTGATCCTACGCTTCCTAATGTATTCTTTAGTGTCTTGGGGCGTAGAAAAAATGTTGACAGAAGAGGAAGGATTTTACTTGTACCATTTCATTTTCACCAGCTCACTCACCTTATTACTACTTTTCAGCTATGAACCTTGGTTTTTTTAATCTTTTCCTCATGCACTTCATAAAGGCTAATAATACTGATAAATACTTGCAGAAGACTTTCCAAGGATTACCAATCACTTCTGCAAATACTATCGCATTTTACTATCACAACAGAGGTTCCTAAGTACTATCTTCAGTTCACTTTCTAGAGGAAACTGAAGACCAGAAGATTTCAGTAAATTACCTGCCCAGACAGTAGTTATAGGGATAGGGTCTTCTGATTCAAACAAAGCCAGCATTCTTTTTATAACCCTAATTCCCTGTCGGGGGCAGATCCAGATTGTAGGGGTTGATGTGTCTACTATTTTGTTGGTTATTTTCAATAACAGAAATACAAAAAAATCACAATATAAAACAAAATACATGACCATAAAGCCATGCTCAGAATCTTTAAAAGGGTCTACTGAAGTAAGGGGGCTTTAAACTTTAGGATCAAAATTTATGAAAAATCTGGTTTTCCTTTTTCTTTCATTTTTTGCAGTGCTAGGGATAGAACCCAAAGTTTCACATATACTACGTAAATGCTTCACCACTGAACTATATCCCCAGCCTTGCAAACCACATTTTCAATTTTAAAACAAGCAAAAAAAATAAAAAAATAAAAATAAACTGCTGGAGATGTAGCTCAGTAGCAGATGATACAGCCTTTGCCTAGCATGATTCAGTTTGCTGAAAAAAAAAAGAGGTCTGAAATAATTATTATCTTAATAACTCTAGGAGGTAGGTATTATCCTTGCACAAAGTAGAGAATGAGGCTCTGTCATGTAAGATGACTTGCCTAGGGGCACATAGCTAGTGTCAAATATCAAAGTTGAAACTCTGGAGATCTGGCTGCCAGGCCCATACTGTGAATCTACTGTCAATATGCTGCTGAGCAAGCCCTTAAGGCCCCCTGGGAAGCACTTTACCACTTCCCACTACATTCCACAGTGCAGGTCCTTACAAATTCACTTGTGATGGGCTGGGGATATAGCTCAGCAGCACAGCACCTGCCTGGCAAGCGCAAGGTCCTGAGTTTCATTCCTGATTCAATTAATTAAATTAACACCCGAAACAGTTTCCTATTCTGTCTCCCTAAGTAAGTTTTCCTACTACAGTATTTACTGCCACTCTAACAGTGCTAAAGCACTGCTGTTGTAAATCCTGTTCACTCTAAGGACTTGGAATCCTTTCCTTAGCGGGTGGCGCACGCCTGTAATCCCAGCACTCGGGAGACTGTGGCAGGAGGATCGTGGCAAATTCGAGACCAGCCTGGGCTACAAAGTGAGCTCAAAGGCAGCCTGAATGGCATAGCGAGACCCTGTCTCAAAACGACCAAAAAAAAAAAAAAAAAAACTTTCCTTTTTTTTGTATTTGTCAAACATAAAAAAACAACTACTGCTCACAGGCGTACTGCTTTTAAATACCTTCAGTGGTTACTTTTTCGTTGTGTGAAAAAAGCAGCGGGTGAGAGAAAGTACACGGGACCTCTCGAGACCTGGTCCTCTGATCCCTACTTCTCAATCTCAGGTTCCTCATCTGCAAGATAGAAATGCTTACCGCACAGCGCCGTGAGAATTCTGTGGGGTGCGGCGAAAGGAAAGGTTCTGGTATGCAGCAAGTGCTCAACAAACGTGGATCCTCTGCGCCTGACTTAGTCTCCCCCTAAAACCTGTGAACTCTTTAAAAGCAGAAGCCTTTCCTCATACTTTTCTTTGAATTTCTCTAGGGATCAGAGACACTTCATGAATAACTGGGTCCCTTCAACAGACACACTTTGATGTCTGGTCTTGGTCAGGAACACAACGGTTTAGGACAAAAGCCAGCTCTGGAGCCTCATCACCTGGTGGCTGCTTGCTGTCTCTCTATTTCCGCTGCAGTACCCGCCTCGCAGGATGTGGGGATTATACAAATCTCTCGTGTGAATCTCTCGTGTGCTCAGCACATAATCTGCCCTCCAGGACTGTGCACTGTAATTCCGTCCCGTCCCAAAGCTTCGGGGTCCGCAACACCTCGGCCTCGGAACAGCCGTCCCGGGTTCCGGCGTACGCCCGCTACTCCCCTGGCGCCTGCCCACCCTCTTACCTGCGCGCCTCACCCACCGATTTCTAACACCCACCATTCATCAGCCCGCACCGGCCGGGCTCTGAGGTGGGAGTTCGCACTTTCTCTCACCGAGACTTCCTACGCGTCTACCGGGTCGGTTCTACCACTGTTGTCGTAAAAAGAGCGAACAGGCCCAGAGGGTTTGAGTAATCGCCCCGAGCTCACGAAACTCAAGTGCCAGGCCCGGACTGGCATCCAGGGCATCTGAGTCCACTGCCCGCGCTCTCTGGCGCCGGCCCCTGGTCGCCTCTGCGGGAGCGGCTGCACCGCGTCCATTCAAACGCTGCCCGGTCCCTCCTCCGCCACTCGCTCTGCGGCTACTCCGCGCATCCGCCGCCTCCCCGCTCAGGGCCGGGCCCGCGGGCAGCTTTTCCCGGTTCTCCGCCCGAAACGGAGGCAAGGGATTGGCGCTGTCGTCCCGGACGCGCGTAGGAGGCCGGGACCCTCTAAGAACAGGCCGGGGCGGGCAGAGGAAGCCAAGGCAACTGGGTCGGCGCGGCAGAGCTCGCGCCGCCGGTCACGTGGCGGGGAAGGGGCGCCGGCACGCGCGCGGGCGCGGGTACGCGCAGCCGCGAACCCTCGGAGGCGCGAGTTGCTGTTGGGTGCAGGTCCGGCGGGGAGGGGGCGGTGGCCGGGCGGGCCGACTCCGCCCCCTGTGCGCATGCTCCGCCCCCCCCCCGCGGGTTATAAGGCGGCCGCGCCGGCCCCTCCAGACAAAGTGGCGAGCTGCGACGTGACTAACCTCCCGCGTGGGTGCTCCAGCTAGAGAGCGAGGCGGCAGGCGAAGGACAGGAGCCGGGCCTCGGGGCCAGAGGAGCCCCTGCTCGCCCGCCGCGTCACCTCCACGCCCGGCTCCTCGAGCCGCGTGCTTAACGGTTAGTTCGGTCTCAGCCGGCGACCCTCGGCGCGGACCCCCTGGTGCCCTCGCTGCCTCAGTGGGGCGGAGGGATCCTCCGTCGTGCTGGGGACCTCAGTCTCCAGGGGAGGGAGGCTTTCGGACAGCGGGCATCCTAGCCACCGGCAGCCGCGTAGCCTCACAGACGCGGCGCTGGTGAAGGGGACCTTGAGGCGCCGGGGTCAGCGACTCTTAGCCGCGCCGCGGGCCCCCGTGGTCAGGTGTCGGCTGCTGGCCCAGCTCAGGAGTCGGGTCATGCTACCTGGTGACCTTGGGGAAGCGGCTTCCCCTCTAATCTTAAGCAGGTTCCCTGAGAGATGCTTTGATCTGCGTAAAGGGGCGACGTGGGGCCGATCCACGTGGTGCCTCGGGACGCCGGCCTCGTCCCGCGGGGAGGTGAGGGACTTGGGCGGGAGTTGGGACTCGTGGCACGCCCGCCCAGCCTTCTTCCCCGCCAATCCTGGTCCCACCTGGTAGCTTGCGAAAGTGGTGTGAGCGCTGCAGTGCCCGCGGCGGAGCGAGACCGGAGGGCTTGGAGAGCCTCGGCGGAGGGGACCAGCCGACCCGACCCGCAGCCTCCGGAACTGTCGCGGGTGGGGGTGGGGGATCCTTGTCTTGCAACCTGTGGCTGCGGAGGCTTCTCCGGCTCTGGGGCTTCAGACGGCAGGGTGGCGTTATAGAGGGTCGGAGGCACGCTTGTTGGTCCACATGCCTCCTTTTTTTCTTATGCGTGTTAACATTTCGTTTCTTTGTCGTGACGTGTTTGGTACAGCAAGCACGAGTAAGAAAAAAAAAACTAATTTGTAATCAGTCTAAGCCAGGACACACGTGCTACTACTAGAGTCTGATCCTCGGGTTTCCAGTGGCAGATTATAAACTGGGTGTCTACTGATAGTAAAATGTTTACAGCCTACTTTACTATTACTAGTTTAGAAAGCTTTTGAAAATTATTCTGGTTTCGTGGGAGAGTTTGGAAGAATGTAGAAAGGAATTAGGCTGTTAATAAACCATTTTTATCTCAGATATCAGCCCAATAGGGTGAAATAGACACTGTATCTTCAAGTTTTTTAGTTAGGTGTTAGTTAAGTAATGGCCATAAGCCCAAGTCTTAAATCCTGGGGTACAATTTTGCCTATGGTACAGGTTGCCATAGAAATGGTAAAGAAGTAAGGGCATCTAGCCCTTAAACAGATGATAAGTTTTTAAATTTAAACCAAGATTGAATATACTTCAGTAATTCATTTGGGGTTTAAATATACGCAGTTTCATCAAATGGCAGTAACCTTGGTAAATTATGCACACTAATAGTCTGAGGAGCATTTTGGGAGGTTTTTTGGGGGGTTTTTTTTTTGGTCTTTTTGAGACAGGACTTCACTATGAGTTAAGGCTAGCCTTGAGCTCACCGCGATTGCCTTGCCTCAGCCTCCCTCGTGCCACTTGTGAGCTTTTTATAGGTGAATAGATTTACAGATTTAGGTGTAAGATTAACATAATAGACTATAACATCTTTAAACAGATTAAGGAGGAAAAAAATAAAGATCATAGCCAAGCGCGGTGGCACACACCTGTAATCCCAGCACTCAGGAGGCTAAGGCAGGAGGATCATTGTGAGTTCGAGATCAGCCTGGGCTACCAAGTGAGTTCAAGGCCGGCCTGAACTGCATAGCGAGACCCTGTCTCAAAAAGGCAAACACACACACACACACACACACACACACACAAAACAACCAAAAGAAAGATCATACCACAATAGAATGAAATTACCTGATTACTTTTTTAATAGTTTGCATATTTTTCCCCTTTAAATATGAAAGCATATAATAGCTGTGAAAAGAATCTTTAAAAGACCAGCTGGTTAATTCTGTTATTTTTACAGAGAAGGGAACTGAGGCTGGAGAGATTAGGTGATTTAATATCTGAGGAATGAAAACTTGTTAAAGATTGGGCCGGAACTCTGTTGACTCCCATTTTGTCAGGTTAGCACTCTTCTGAGTCTTCTCTAAAGTTATCAGTATGGATACATATTATCTTAGGCTGAAAATAGATTTTTTTAAAAGAGTAATAACATCCCAGATTCTGTCCTTCATTCCAGCTCTGTTTTCAGTTCATTTCATAATAGGCTGTCCTTTAAAGGATTCTGACCCGTGTAGAAATGCCAGTGCGGCTGTTTTTGTTGCATATGAGGACTAGGAAGAGGGGACAGTCCCGAAAGTTATGAATTGTATGTATTCCGCAATTTTTTTTGGCTTTCAGGCATTGTGAGAAACTTAAGGTTCAGCAATGAACAAATCTCAGCACTTGCCCTCCTGGAGTTTATAGTCTAACTGGAAAATAGATAAAATGTGTAGTTAACGCAAGCACTGTCCACAGACAAGTATGGAGTGCTGTGTGAGAATAAACGCTATTGTGCAAGTGAGAGTAGACAACCAATTTAGGAGAGAAGCAGTGTGGGTAAACTTCTCTGAGGAAATGCTATTTAACCTGAGAATTGAAGGATGAACAGGAGGTGGGTAAGCGAGAGCGTGAAGATGAGTGGGAAAGAGCCTTTCAGACATTAATAGAGCTATACACTCAGTGCTGGGTAGAGTGCAAGAATTGAAAGGGTTTTACCAAAGCTAAAGTATAAAGAGAGGAGTCGCAAAGAATGAAAAGGATGGAGGGTCTTAAGCCATTTGAAGGAATTGGGGAAGAGACAAGGCAAAAGTGCTTAAAAGACTTTTTTTTTTTTTGCTCTTTTTGAGACAGGCTCTGAATATGCAGTTCAGGCTGGTCTCGAGCTTACTGTGTAGCCCAGGCTGGTCTCGAACTCACAACGATCCTCCTGCCTCAGCCTCGCGAGTGCTGGGATTACAGGCACATGCCATAAAAGACCACTCTTGAAGCTGATTGAAAGCAGTTTAAGAATTTCCAGTGGAGCTGGAGATGGCCTGATTAAACTTTTCATTTTAGGAGCATTATTCTGTACGCAATGAAGAGCCACTTACAGGGAGGCACTCATGGAGAGTGGTGTAAGATAAGTGTTACAAAAGTTGGGCAGTAGTGGGAGGAAAGAAGAGAAGTGGGAACAGGATTTGGTGGTGGGTCAGATACAAGAGACTTGAAAAAGCAAGAGAAACTAAGACTATCACCCAGGTTTCTAGTGTGAACAGGTAGAAGTTTGTCTCCATTTCACCATTGATTGTATGTCTAGGCCAGGGCAGCCCAGTTTATAAAGCTTAGAGAAAAAATTCAAAACCATTCCTTCTATTTCTGTTGGTGACATTCCTGACATCTATTTTTTGGTGTTTTTCCTTTCAAAACAGTTTAATATGGAAATTTTCAAAACACAGAGTTGACCAATTAATGTTTCATTTCTACCCCTAATTACTTTGTCCAATAAATACGGATTATCACACTGGATTATTATGACGCAAATCCTAGATGCAGTTTTCTTCAACTGTAAATATTTTAATATATATTTTGGAAAGATACCATTCTCTTTTTTTTTTTAAACAAGGTCTCACCTTGTAGTTTAGGCTGGCCTTGAACTTATGTATCCTTGGCTGGCCTCTTAACTCAGTGATCCACCCTCCTGCCTCACCCTCCTAAGTGCTGGGATTACAGGTGTGTGCCACCTTCTCCAGCTGAAAAGTACCATTCGTAAGAAAGTCTTAATCACAATATCATTATCCTACCATTAAAAATTGACACCACCAAGCTAGGCATGGTGACACACACCTGTAATTAATTCCAGCACCCAGGAGGCTGAGGCAGAAGGATTGTCGCAAGTTCAAGGCCAGCCTGGGCTATATAGTTAGTTGGACAGCAAGACCCTGTCTCAAAAGAAAAACAACAAAATATTAACATCACCAAGTATTTAGTCACTCTTCAGATTTTTATGACTTTATTTTTCTGTTTTTAAGTTGTTTTAAAATAATTGGTTAGTTTGATTTGGGATCCAAACAACATCATTGCATGTGGTTGGTATGTTTCTTAAAACTTATAATCTAAAGATGTGTCCTTTCTCTGTTGTTTTTCTTACAATTTGTTGAAAGAAACAGGTCATTCTTCCTCTAATTTCCTTCATTCTGGATTTTCATGGATGTGTCTCTGGTACAGGTTTTTTGCTTTTTGCAGTAGTAGCGATTGAACATGGAACCTTCACACTACATCCCCAGCCCTCTTTACAAATTTTATTTTAAGGTAGGGTTTCACATAATTGCTAAGTTGGCCAAATTGGGCTCAAATGTGCAATCCTCCTGCCTTAGCCCCCCAGACTTCTGGGATTACAGGTATACACCACCATGCCCAGTTCCTGTGATAAGAGTTTTAACAAGTCCTAGTTTATTCCTTGTATTACTTATAAATTAGGAGGCTGAGGTTTGACTCCTGGTATAGGTCTGCAAGGAAAAGGCAAGTGTAATTCATAGGGAGTGGTGTGTACTTCCATCAGGAGATGTGCTGTTTGGCTGTTCTTTCTGTTACGATAACCGCTTATTCCATCATTTCATCACTATGGTTTCAGATGGCAGTAATTTAACAGGTCTTTAATTATACCATTCCTTTCTTAACCTATTAGCTAGAATATGTTTATAAAGAGAAATACAGGTTTAATAGGAAGGGTAAAGTTTGTTTTCAGTGTATGGTTGAGACATTTTTTGGATAAATTTAAATATATCAGTGTACATCTGTAAAAGTTATATCAAGTTGTCAAAAAGGTTTTAGCATTTGGCTTTAATTGAACGTTTCAAAATTACGCTTTTAAACCAGTGTGCTGGCATATGCCTATAATCCCAGCACTCAGGAGGCTGAGGGAGGAGGATCACTGAGTTTGAGGCCAGCCTGGGCTACATAGCTCAAGGCCATCCTGAACTACATGACAAGACCGTCTCAAAAAGACAAAAAATAAAAAAATTAAAAATTATGCTTTTTAATTGATAGGGTTTCTTTTGATCTTCTCTGCTCCTTCTTGAGAGTTTATTTGTTCCCACAACTTTTGGGGAGTACCTGATAGAAGCACTGCCAAATCTAAATCTAGTTTCAACCAGATTTCAGATTTTAAATGTGAGGGCAGAAGTTGACAAATCTTCTTACCATGTGCTTTTTCAGTTACTTCCTAAGTAATTTGCTATGTCACCTAAAGCTATCTTTATCTAGTTTCAACTCCTCATCACTCAACCCTTTTACCTACCGAGGCTTTTCTTGTGGTGACGACATCATTCTTCCAGGTAATCATGCTTAATACCTGTGAGTCACCTGGGCATGTGCATGCCTGTAACCCCAGCTACTTGGTAAGCTGAGGCAGGAAGATAACAAATTCAAGACCAGCCTGGCAATATAATGAGACCCTGTCTCAAAAAATAAAAAGGACTGGGGATGTAGCTCATACCTGTGTATGCTAGGTATGATGCTTGCCTAGCTAGCGTATGTAGAGCCCTGGTTCTATCCACAGCCTCAAAAATAACACCTTGAGTCATTGTAATACATCCTCTACTGGATGCCTTCCTCTTCATTTTTATTATCACGGCCCAGTCTATAGGCTGCTGCTGTAATTAGCACAGTGGCCTTTTACCTTCTGTCATTGTCACTGTCCTCTGTCCTATATTTGCTGCCAGTTCATGATCATGTCATTTCTTTAATGAAAAACTCTTATATGACTTCCCTACGGCCTACTGATTTGTCTGAATAGAATTAAGTTTTAAGTATGTTGCTCTTAAGTTACCATTTTAGGTCATGTATGTTGCACTTTAATTCACTCTAACAAATTGACATTTTCTTTCATGGCATTCTTCCCTATATTTTTGGTGGGGGTGGAAGGTCATAGATTTTACAGTGGATCTGTATGAGAGAAAGATGACACATTTGAGCCCTAGCCCTGCACTGCAGAGTAGAGATTAAAATAGCAATAACAACGTTCTTGTGGAAATGGAGGTTTTCTGGGGTCATGCACCGTGATGACAGGATGAGTTCCCATCCCCCACAACAGTGACATTAGTTGCAAAGGCTGAGCCATTGAAGGGTGCTACTATGTTGCAAAGGGATCTACTTCTTTTAGTTGTCCACACTACCCTACACTGCTCATCACAACTCTCAATATGGTTGAATTTGGTTTGATTACAGTTTGTGTGAAGAAGAACTTGCCCAAAATGTACTGGTACAATAGCGTGAAGTGTGTTTGTGTTCTTGTGGTGGTAAGGATTGAACCCAAGGCTTTATGCAGTGCACTTTGTTTTTTTGAGACAAGATCTTAACTATGTAGACCAGGCTGGCCTCAAAACTTGTGCTGCTCCAATCTCAGCCTCCCAAGTGCTTGGGTTACATGTGTGTGCCACCACACCATGCTGCAGCTGAAATCTTCTGAAGATTATTGAATGAATAAAAGACTAACGATACTGTTCTGTTGCATTAGACTATTTTGGAGAATAACGGGACCTTTTGTAACTTGGCTTATTGAGTTTTGAGAGCTAAAGCTGCTTTTACTTAATAATTTTGTCTTCTGTTTTCTTATCAGGGGTCTGCCAATTGGTCCCTCAAAGAGTGTGGGGTTTGGGGGGCCTCTAAACTTGTTTGGGAAAAAATTTTTAGCTAAAATTTGAAATTTATTTTACTAAGAATTTAGGCAGCAAATTATAGTTGTATTAGCAGTATCTGTTACTTTGTTATCAATAGAAATCATACACTTTGTAATGTACAGTTTTGTATTTTTAGCTATCTTTGAAATTGCTTAAGCTCATCACTACTTAATAACTGGAGTAATTATACCCTCTGCTAGGTCTTTATTATTGCTTATTGTGTCCAATTAAAATATTTTGATAAGTTTACCTTTGCATTTTATTTTATGCATTTAAAAATGTGATTCTGACAAATGTTCATAGATGTTTACCAAAATGCCAAAGAAATCTGGCATCAAAGAGGCTGAAAATCTCAGCCTGTAATTTCTTTACTATTGTTGCTATGTGAGTGAAGTTGAATGGGACCAGTGATGCAACACACCAGCCTGATCATGATGTCACAGGTTAAGTGAATTCTTAGGCTATGGACTTTCATGTACTGATTGCCATGACTCGACTTCACAAAGTACTTCGTATGTGCTAGGGTAAAATGATTTTCATAAACTTAGGCAGAATAATTTGTTTCCAAAGAAGTTCTCTTTTAAGTGCCATAAGTTAATTGAAACAATATCTTCATTGAATTGGGATTTTCTTGCTCATGAGTGTTTTCACATGAACAAATGTACTTGATGTCACTTCAGATTTTGTCTGACAGTTCACTATAATTGCATGCTTTTACTTTGCTCAATTGCAAGAACCCCTGAAGAGGTCAGTGAACCTTAAGTTTGAAATACTTACCTCTGCAGATTAGAAATGCGCTTCCTGCCAAGCAGGGTGGTATGTGCTTGTTCCTAGCACTCAATCCTAGCACTTGGGGGAGTGGGACAGGAGGATCTCTGTGAGTTGGAGGCCAGCCTGGACTGCATAGTGAGTTCAAAACCCACCTGAAGTACACAGGGAGACCTTGTCTCAAAAAAGAAAAAAGAAAAAGAACGAAATGCACTTCTTACTTTAGCCTGTTGTGAGTCTGTAATAATATTTACAATGTCACTTAGAAATCTGCACAGTGGAATAGAAGGAAAAGGGAGTACTTTATTGATTGATTGATTGATTGATTGAGGTACCAGGGATTGAACTCAGGACCTTGTGCTTGCCAGGCAGGTGCTTATGCCGCTGAGCTATATATACCCAGCCCCTTCATTCTTTACCACATTTATGAAAACTAACCCTTATTCTTTGGGGTTGTAGGGCTCATAAACTGATGTCTTAGTTTCATATGGTCAAGAAATGCAGCACTCTATTTAGGAAGTTGTCACAGAGATTAGAGAATCAACCTGCTATTATAAAACTTTCCACTTTGGATGATCTATTTAATGAAATATTAATTCAAGTCACACCCAAAATCTGTCATTTACTTATCATTCATTGAAATTCACTTCCCTAGCTTTGTTCAACATATAGCAAATGTTGCTGATTAGGTACAATAGTTACTGCTGGGAGTCCTGTAAGAAAACTTAGGTTTTGCTGTTTAACCAAATGAGCCAGAAGTTTTTATTATGCACGTCATTTGGTGATAAGACTTAATTCCATTCTCTGGAAATCATCCTGAAAGGTATTTTTATGCCATAGGACTCCAAGTTACTTGCAACTTTTGTGTTTCTACTTTTTCAAAAATTTTAGTGTTGAGCAAATTTAGCTGGACTCATATTTAGCAAAGATCCTCTAGAGAAAATCATCTGCAAGGTAGTCAGTTGTGCTTGAGCAATTTATACATAAAACTACACTAAGGATGTTAGTTGTTCATGCCAGAGAAATATACTTAGCCTCCGACACTTCCTTCTGTCTTATTTTAGGTAATGTAAGGTCCTTGAGCTGTAAAATACATACTCTACTCTCATCACGTGACTAATGCACTGGAAACAGCAGGCCTTTTCTAGATCACAGCAGAAATTAAAAGACAGTTATAAATGTTAGGTTTTATCTTGTTTCTGGTGCTTTGGATGCTCCTGACAAGTAGCATTGTGAGCTTTCTTATTGGGAGAAAACTTTGAACAAATTCATAGTTGGGGTAGAAAATGCTAAGAAAACTATATATGGTATTTAGAACTATCAGGAAATGTGAAGAAGACTGTAGGGAGTAAATAATTTAAAGAACTCTCAAAAAAAGGAAATAGTTTTTATCTGAAATGGAATTATTACATGTTAAAAAAAATTTAAAAAATAAAAATAAGGAATTATTACATGTTGTTTTTAACTGACTAAAGGTTTGATATCTTAAAATTCAAATGCAGCTATATAGGGCTGGGGATATAGCTCAGTGGAATAAGCGCTTGCCTAGCAAGCGCAGGGTCCTGAGTTCGATCCCCAGTACCGCAAAAAAAAAAAAAAATGCAGCTATATATAACATTTTTATCAAAGTATAAAATATAGTGTAAATAGGATTTACATAACAATGAAAAATAATCCAGAGTTCCTTAGCAGCCTTTCCCAGGGGTACTGTTAGCCTTTTCTGTTCTTAATGCATGTACCTGTTGTATATCCGAACTCCCTGAGTGCTTTATACAGCCTTGCCTGATGCCTTGATTCTGATTCCATGGGATGCACTAAGATGACATGCAGTCTAAATAAATCAGGAGGTGCCAGTATAGTCAGTCTTGTGATTAAATAGGGGGAAACAGTTTAAAACAACAGCCATTCTCAAATTGTGGCTTGTCTGCCCCTTCGAGAGTTGGGCCCTTAGCATCCTCCTTGTAACTGATCCCTGAGAAATTCTCACTGTTTTTGATGCAGCAGTGTTCACAATTATCTGAAAAGGCAAGATTCACAATTCTGACTACCTATCAGTGCCTTAGGCCAGAACCTTTGTAATTTTTCCTATATTTATGCCCCCCAGGGTTAAGTTATGAAAGTAAGAGGAACTTTGCTTTTGCCTGCCTTCCTCACCTCTTTCTTTCCTTTTCTTGCAGTGCTAGGTATCTAATGAAGGAAGGGCCTTGAGCAAGCTGTATCTTTGGCCCTGAAATGGAGTCTTACTTAAATTCTTTTTTAAAAGCTGACATACAGCAAACAACATAAAAACTCAGAAAAATAAGCTAACTTTATTATTTTCTTGTCATGTTTATAATATTTAAGGAGGGGCT
This sequence comes from Dinomys branickii, assembly GCA_004027595.1. Lineage (NCBI taxonomy): Eukaryota > Metazoa > Chordata > Mammalia > Rodentia > Dinomyidae > Dinomys > Dinomys branickii. The sequence goes on along the minus strand of PVLD010012245.1, from coordinate 2,972 downwards.
GGGGATATAGCTCAGTGGAATAAGCGCCTGCCTAGCAAGCTCAGAGTCCTGAGTTCGATCCCCAGTACCACCACCAAAAAAAAAAACAACAATATAATATTTAAATCCCAGGATCTTTGACTGAATATGACATTTCACTTCCTCCCTCTCCCCCCCTCCCCCCCCTTTTCCCCCCCCCCCCCGTACTTGCCCCCCTGGCTGCTTTATTGAAGTATGATCGACATACAAAAGCTGTGCATACTTATTTATGCAACTTGGTGTTTGAAGATGAGTATGCATCACTACAAGTACCATAAACATACCATCCCCAAAGGGTGTCTCTAACCATCTTTGTTCTTCAGGGCAGTGGTGGTGAAACTATGACATTCAGGGGGCTATTTGTATCATTGAAAGCTCTAAGAGTTTCATCATCACTGCTTTGCTTTATTTTTTCTTATATTAAAAGGACAACATAGCTATGCAGTTTATTTATCACAATATTGTTAATTGCAAGTCCTATGTTGTATAGTATATCTCCAGAACTAATTTATTTTGCACTACTGAAACCATGTATCCTTTGGCCAACTTCTGTTTCCCCCTCCATTGACTTCCTAGTAATTACCATTCTACTCTTTGCTTCTGTGACTATTTTAAGATTCCACGTGTGTAAGGTCATACAGTATTATTTATCCTTCTGTGTCTGGTGTCTGTCAGGCCCATTAACATTGTCACAAATGGCAGGACTTTCTTTCGTCTTAACATGTAAAACACAAAGCATGGCAGTCCAGGTACCTCCTTGAGATCTAGATTTCAGAAGATCAGATGGTAATTACATTTTTAAATTTTTTAGCAAACTCCAGATTTTTTTTCCCTATATTGGCTATACACCAATTTATAGTCCCACAAACTATATACAAAATTTCCCCCCTTTGACTTCCGGGAAGATGGTGACCGGGTAGGCAGCAGAGAACCTCCCAGAGGATTACCACCCAGACAATGGAATATAGCAATATGAAGACAGAAAGGAGAGAGGTGTGTACCCTGAACCCAAGAAGGATCTGAAATGGGAACTGAGGCCCTAGGAAAGACCAAGCAGAGCCTCTCCTGGAGGAAAGGATCGGAGGGCCGCCGCGGCACAGTCGGAAGGAGAAGAGACGGAGAAGGAGGAAGCCACTGCTTCAAGCACACTCTTGGCCCAAGCCCTCGTTCCGGCAGTCGCAGCTTCGGCTTCGGATACCCACGCTCATGGAAGCCTCCCGACTCGGCCAGGGGAGAGCGGAGTTCCAAGAGCTGGTCCGGGTCTGGAGAGGAGAGGGCGCAGCCAGGAAAAGAGGCAATGGTGGTTGGGAACTGTTGTCAAATCCAGTGTGAGGATGAGACGTTGCAACAGCCACTGAAGCGGAGTCCCCACCCTGCAGCAACCTTCCTAATCAGCACCTGGAGGCAAGGTGGAGCCAGAGCAGCCAGTACACATCCCATCACAGCCAGTACACATCCCATCTATGCCTGCCTTGAGGCTGTGGCCTCCTGCCTCTCCAATGTGTGGGCGGCTGCGAGTGGGGAGCGGTGGGGTGCATCGGCAGTGACATCAGAGCCACAGCAACTCCCAGGGATCCAGCCAAGGAACAAACGGGAACTGGAGCACAACAGCAAGAGAGAGCTGCAGATGGAGGTGGATCACACGGCCCTACGCCCTTCTCACTCCAGCATCAAGCAGGAAGCATGAACTGAGTTACCGGGCTTCAGCTCCTACCCTGAACACCCTCTGTGAGCACCTTGAGCCTCGGCGGCCTGTGCAATCACCACCTGTTCCTGACAGCAATGGGACGAGTCCATGGGCTTCAGGACTCACCCCAAACTACTAATACGAGCAACAAGAGTGTCTCCACACTGCTTGCATATATGAACCTTGTATGAACCCATGGCGACCGGGTAGGCACCAGAGAGAGAACCTCCCGGAGGAATGCCACTCAGACATAGGAATATAGCAACATGTGAAGGACAGAAAGGAAAGAGGTGGATATCCTGAACTCGAGAAGGATCTGAAATGGGAACTGAAACCCTCGGAAAGACTAAGCAAAACCTCCTCTGGAGCAGGGGATCGGAGATCTGCCATGGTGCAGTTGGAGGGAGACGAGATGGAGAGGGAGGAGGTCGCTGCTCCAAGCACACCCTTGGCCCACGCCCTCGTTTCGGCATTCGCAGCTTCAGCTTCGGAGACCCACTGCCCAGCTGCAAGGGGTGGGGAACAGTAATGCTGGAGATCAGGAGGAGGTGGGAGGAGAAGAGAGGGCCTCTGGCATCAAGGCAACGGGACAGAGCTAAAAGGGTCACAGAGGGCGCCCCAAGGGGGCACGTGCCCCGTGGTTGCCCCGCTGAGGGCCCCGTGGCTGCCCCGCTGTGGGCCCCGCGGCTGCGCTGCAGGGGGCCCCGCTCAGGGCACCTCATGGACTGGACCTGCCCCAACCCATAGCACGACGACAGGGTGGAGCCGGGCGGTCCGCTGTGAGCATATGTGCTTTCCCACCTCCAACCATGGCAGTTTGTATACACCCATGTATGCTGTAGTACAGTTTGAGGCAGCTATATCTCTTCCCAAGGTGAGAGTCCAAGGATATAGATAAACCCAGGAATACAGTTATTATCACAGGGAAGATGACTGATTGAGTGGTAGGGCAACGGAGATGAGGGAGGAGAAAAATTGAATGATCAAATGGACCATCTTCTGTGTAACTGAGTAATAAAGGTGAAGGTAACATTATGTAGGACAGCATCCACAGCTAATTCCCTTCTGTGTTCTCTATAATTCTGTATTTCCTCAATCGTTTTTGTATTAACAGAAGTGAAGATAACTTTATATTATACAGCATCCAGTGCAAATTCCCTACTATCTTCTTTATAATTTGGTATTTCCTTTAATGTTTTTGTGTTAACTAATGTGAAGATAACTATGTAATACAACATCCAGTGCTAATTCCCTACTATATTCTGTA